>JAJAGP010001873.1:125000-152746 GCA_025084515.1 Ancistrus triradiatus | reverse complement strand
ATGTATATTATATCAGTCTACTGGTGTGATTTCAGACACACCTCAGTGGCTATAAAGTTGAACTTTTTTCACTTTTATTTCAATTATTTCATATATTTCAACTACATCATTTATTGATTATTATTGTATTACATTCCTTTGCTTTATTCATGCTTTAATCATTAATTACTTATGCATATAGGCATAAAAAAATCATTTGGGGGTCAGAAACGGATTAATCCTATTTACATTACTTCTTATGGGGAAGTGTGTGTCGAACTTTGAACAAATCAAAGCTCAAACAGCCTTCTGGAACCAATTAGGTTCGAATGCTGAGGTTCCATTGTATCTTCATATCTTCTCCAATGGAAATTAAAGGGATTTGGGATGTTTAAAGGTATTTGTATATCACTTTTCGTAAAAACAACTGATGCAAAGAGGTGTTTGACAAATAGAGCACGATAACAGGTCACAGTTTCAATTTCAGATGGCATTTAGTTATTACATTTCTAGTTACTAAAATTATTTTAGTTGCAGGAGACTAAAGTATTTTTTGTTTAAAAACTTGTACAAGAATGTGCATTGTTTACACTTCAAAAATAAAAAAAAGGAATGCCTTTTATTGATAATAAATTGATAATCGTGAGAAAATCGAATTGTGAAGCAAATCAAGAGCAGAGTGTATCGTTACAACCCTAGTAATTACTAATGCTATATGGAATATACTGATTTATTTCATAGCGACATTGAACACCACATACTGATTTTCATACTGATTTTTTTTTTTACTATTTAAGATGGGTAAAATCATCCCACATTGAACCTCCATACCCCATGCTCTAGCCCCACCCCCTCTCTCATTTATGGAATGTGTGACAGCACACCGTATTCTTTGTTGTATTGACAATTCAAACAGGTATTTCAGAAGAGAGCAGGGAACTGAGAAGCTTGCAGAAGCTGAGCTAAACTACTCCATTTAACTCTGGTGTCCATGTTGCAAAGATGCAGTTCTTCTTGTCATTTCCATACTTGTCATTTCCATACTCAAACGGAAACTACTGTTCACCTGTCTTGATGCATGCTCAATGATCCAGGTAAGAAAATCCAAGAAGTTGAATCTGTTCATCTGGACATAGATTTTGTTGGAGAAACGTTTCGTCGCTCATCTAAGTGACTTCTTCAGTGACTTCTTCGTCCAGATAAACAGATTCAACTTCTTGGATACTGTTCACCTGCTCATTATCTCTGTGCCTATAAGAAATGCAGCGGCAGGCAAACGTTGCTCAGCATTCAGTCTGCTCACACTGATGCCCCATGTGTGTTGTTAACACTTTGTGTTGAATATCTGCACTAGAAGCTGCGCTGTTACGTGTCATTCCCACTGATGTGCTACAACAGCGAGTGCATCTAGGAAGGTAATATGAGTTAAGTAGGTTCATAACCTGACTATTAAGGATAATAACGTAGCATCCAAATGGACGTTATGTAGCACATACCTTCATAGTAAATGGAAAGTGAAAAGTGATGGTTTGAGAAAGGCTGAGAACCACTGCTATTGCAATAGGTAATATGCACAATACACAGACCTTATGATACGACTCAAGTCCAGCAGAAATATCTCTAGCCAATACCAAAGCACTGAAATACAATTGTCACTAAAGTGCATAACAAAACACTGCTTCTCCATTCCGAGTAACAGACGAACTATTAAAGCTGACAATGATAATAAATAACTCATAAACGTTGAGTAAACATTAAAGCTGACAATGATTGATAATACATATCAGTTAAGATATGTGAGAAAAATTCACTCATCTTCAGTAACTGCTTCATCCTGATCAGGACCATAATCAGGTCAATACACCCTGGACATCACATACTCAATCCTGCGGTCAGCTTAATGTCAGTTCACCTACTGCAGTGTTTCGAGAAGTGGGAGAAGTACCTGGAAAAAACTCTCACGAACACAGAGAGAACATGCCAAACTCTGAGCAGACAGTAACCAGATTCTTAAATCCTAGTCCCTGGACCCTGGAGATGTGCGTCTCCAGCACTACTTGCTGTACCACTGACAGTGGCATGACAGAATATAAATAAATAATAAATATATATACTGAGCATGTTCACAGAATACAGAGATCAGAAAGTACAGCAATAAATAAAAATCAAACAAACAAACAAAAAGCAGCACATTCCAAGACGGGAAATAAATGACAGCAAAAGAAGTCCATTCACAGCAACAAAGAAAGCAACAATCTTTTCAGAGGGTGATGTCGTAAACTCTTCCCACACGTCCCAGCCATTCTCGCACCGCCTGCCGCACTCGGTTGTCAGTTACGTGACATGTCAGCTGACTGAAACAGGGGAAAACAGCTGGCTGCAGGGCCACAAAGGTGGTATCTGGCAACAGCTGGATTTGGTTGAGAATGGTGAGGACCATGTTAGTCCATGCCTGCATGTACGAGAAAAGACAATCATTTCAAGTTAGAATTCAAGTAGTAGTAGCAATATGTACACATGAAAATATCCATAATAGGTTCTGGGAAACTGCACCTTATGCAGTCTGAGCGCTGTCCAAATGCCATATTATATACCATACATAGTAATGCTATATGGGATACTGTATTGTACCTGTATTGACTAAATAATCAAGATACCATTTAAAATGGATACAATTTTATTTCACTGTAGAGCTGCATGTAAAGCATTGATTCCTTCAGTCCCTCCTTACTCCACATGCTTATGCACTTATGGATTAGGAAACTGTGGGACTGTGGTAGCCTAATCGGTAAGGTTCAAATCCCACCTCTGCCAAGTTGCCACTGTTGGGTCCTTGAGCAAGGACCTTAACCCACAATTGCTTGGACTGTAAGAGTGTATCAATTGTAAGTCGCTCTGGATAAGGGCATCTGCTAAATGCTATAAATGTAAAAAATGTAGAAACCATCTTTTATGTGCCAGCGCAACATCTTTCCTGTTGTATTCATGACACGAGCAGGTATTTCAGAGGAGATTAGGAACGGAGGCTGTGAGAAATGAGTGCGTTTAACTCGGATGTGCTGCATTGTGAAGATCGCTATTGTTGTTATTATAATATATAACTACTAGGGATGCAACGAAATAAAAAATTTTGACCAAAACCAAACAAAATGAAATATTTGGCCCAAGGCCAAATGGCGAACGAGAAAGCTTCGTAAGCAGCAGTGTTTATTTTGACAGCAAATTTTAATTTAGTTTTAGTTAGTCTTTTGACTAAAATGTAATTTAGTTTTAGTCATAATTTAGTCATCGGAATTGTTTTTAGTTTAGTTTTCATCACTAATTATAATAAGATTATAGTCGACTAAATCTACAGTAGCTTTAGTTGACTAAAAATGAAATGTAAACGTTGCAATATGTAAATGCTTTTGTAACATTCCCCTTTTAAGCCGAAACATCTACATGCATGCATTGATAATAACAGTATACATTAAAGTGGTTATTACTCAATTTCCACCACAGATCTGATTCACACTCGGTGTGGACATTCAGCAGATATTCTAGAATAGAATCAACTTGGAATTATTATAAGATCTAATCAAGATATAAGCTCAGGTCTATATGCATGCATTATAATAACTGTATACAATAAAGTGGTCACCAAAACTCAATTTCCATCAAAAAATCTGTTTCAAACTTGATGTGGACACTTGAGATGGTGTAACATAGAATCAAGTTAGAATAAATGACATTGAGCTTTATTAAACCTATAAGATCAGAAGATCGGATATATGTGCATGCTCTATATGCATTTATTCATAATTACAGTATAAAACATAGTTATGTTACCCAAATACTCCTTAAAGATAGTATAAAATATATCCACATCACGAACTGAAAACATATTTTAATACCTACTTTATTTGCCGTTTAGGTGCGGGTATTTAGGTGCGGGTATACTTTGATGTATTTTTACCGGAGATGGTCGCCCCACACGGTTTACCTTGACATCAAATGAGAAATGTGCCCTTATATCGACTCTCCTCTTTCTCCCAGGTGTTGACATTGTTGAGCTAGTACAGTCTTCCTGGTGTCAGATCAAACGTCTGCGTCTTACCGCATTACTGATTGGATCGCTGCCCAACTCATCCCGCCTTTCCACATATACTAAAGTTATGATTGGATCTTTTCCTAACTTCTAAAATCTGATTGGATTTCGTCTAGTTTTTATTCGTTGACAAAAGTGTCAATTCATTTCATCCTAGTTTGTCAATTTTCATTCATTTTAGTTTAGTCTTCGTCTCATTTTCGTTAGTTGATGAAAACGAAAATTATTCGTTAACAAAATTAACACTGGTGGAGAGAATAATTTCGGTTGCTGAATATTCGGTGCCTCCCTAATAATTACTGGTATGCACCATTTAATGACCATCCGATCAATGTCCGTTCACCTTAATGACTGAGGTTTTAACACTTAAAGTAAATTATAACAGGAAATAAAAATGTAAGCGTTTAAGAGCATAAGTTCATTTGTGAGTGTCTGTGTGTGTGTACTACCTTATTGACTGTGAGCTCACTTGCCCATTAAGTCAGCTTTGGACTACAGACTGTTCTAACTTGGTTAATGTGTTAGACACTTTTTGTTACTCAAGTTACTCGTGTTTCTGTGCATGACTTTGTGCTACTTATTTGAGACGAGCTGTAAATGAAGTTTGTACATTTTTGTGTATATCCTATTACTGTATATGTAATACGCCTTTGTTTGCCCCATATGAATTTATGTATCATTTGCACGGTTAAAATACCCTGTATATGTATATTACAATAGCATAACAAGACTATGCGACTATGGTAATGTCCGGTCAATGACCTGTTTCACAGAACATAATGTGCATACGTAACTACTGTTATTATATACACAATAATAAGTATTATTTTAGCAGTAGTTGTAGTAGATATGACTACTACTACTTTTATTATTATTATTGCCATTATTATTATTGTTAGCAGATGTACTAAAAATGCCTAACTCATTAATTCATTCATTCACTTTCTTATCCGTTTGATCCTGGACAGGGTCACCAATCCATTGTATGGCACATGCACTATCACACACTTTAAAGACACCAATTAGCCCAGCACATATTTGGACTGCGGGAGGAAACCGGAGTACCCGGAGTAAACCCACATGGATGACATGCAGACTCTAAACAGAAAGGACCCAGACTTCCACACTTGTGATCGAACCCAGGACCTTCTTGGTGGGTAACAGTGCTACCCACCAAGCCACCGTTCTGCCCATATACCTAACTACTACCATTTATTGCTATTTTTTGTGAAGAATATAAACACAAACAAACATAAATGCGTACTTGGATCTGTGCCTCTGAGTCTCTGAAAGAGATGTTATGCGAACTGGCGGTTGAACCAGAGCGTGATCTTTTGTCCTGACGCAGTAACTCTGGTCCGGCACTGAATGAGTGCCTCATGGTCCTCTGGTCCAGCAGTTGCTGTGGCCTCTGTGGCCCTGGTGATTCTGGTGTGATCCTCTCCCCTGCCTTCTTCGTCAGTGAGCCTTGGTGCTGTTGCTGCTGCTGCTGCTTGCGCTTCTTGTACTCCATCATCAGTTTAGCAATGGTCTTGTCAGTGGCAATGGTGTAAAGCTTGTTGCCAGCACTCTCCCACCACTCTTTCTTCCTCCTCCTCTCTTCCTCCTCCAAAGTGGGCATACTGGGCGTATAGAGCCGGGGACTTTCCTCCAGTGGTGTGCCGCGACCGGACTGGCCTCCAGTCGAAGGAGTGGAGGTCTCAGAGGGGAAAAGAGGCAGGAAGAACATGGAGTCGTTCCGCATGGTGGGCGGCGGCTCTTCTGTGCTGTTTTCCAGGTCCAGGTGCATTTGGATGTAGTTTGTACAGAGGTCCATGCACAGCTTCTGAAGACGTTTAAGAAGCCATGCCCAGTCTGTGGTGCCGGCTGGCTGAGTACTCAGAGCAGGCATGTGGCCACGCCACCGGCGAGGCGGACTCACCCGTGCCGTCTCCTCAAATATGTCCTCATCCTCGGATGAACATGCCTGGGACGAGTCTGAGGTCCCCTCCTCCTCTTCCTCTTCTTCATTAAGGATCTTCTTCACCTGCTCCACAGTGATGTGCTCCTGGCTGGTCAGCAAGGCACACAGTACTGCCTGGAAACACCAAAATTCATAAAGGCACAACAGTGAATTAGAATTTTTTATTTAAATTAAAAAGGTTTGTTCCAGGTTGAAAATAGGTCAGGTAGTATAATACCAAGTTCATTATATTCTCTCATTCATCATTAACAACCATTTTGCATGTAATCATACTGCAATCCATTTAGGTCACATCTACCTCTCTCAAGCCCCTAAGCACTGTTTCCACACATGATTATCCACCCCCCCCCCCAACACCTGTATCAACACCTGTATCAACACCTCAATATGTTCAAAAACTCCACTCTGAATATGGCCCATAGATCATCTGTGTTAATATAGTTTGCCTTTATGTTGCCCCTTATGAAACCCCTGCTGAATTTCTTTATCTTAATTCTAAAATGTATCGAAATCCAATGAACGATCAGAAACTCCAAAAACTAAGTTATCAGACAGATTCTACAAAAATAAAAATGATTTAAAATATACCTGAAAGTAGATGTTGAAGCTCATTGCAGACTGGCGATAGAGGTTGGCAGCTCCACACACCCCTGATACCTTCATAAGGAGATATTTTAGGCCAGGCCGTGTGTCAAAGTCCCGTGCTGTGCGGTACGAGTCCAGCAGCAGGTCCAAGATGATAGCAAGGTTATGCATTGAGATATAGTGCAGGAAGCCTGTGGCTTTGGACTCTGACACAGATCTTGCATGGTCATGGACCTCTGTGCTGCTGGAGCCCTTTACAAACTCTTCAAGCAAAATGTCATACAGGTTCTGCAGCAGCACTTGGTGAGACAGCAGACTCACCACAATCGTCCTGAATGGAATCCTATAAAAGACAGCATAGAGTTTGTTAGGTTTAATTTAAGGTTGCTATCAGCATCGTTTTAATGACACACACAAGGTTACAACGATACACAAGATTACTTCGAAGCTAGGTGTGTTTAGTTTATTCAGTTTAGTGTAATCAATTAACCTAATGAATGTCTTTGGACTGTGGGAGGAAACCTGAGCACCCGGAGCAAACCCATGGGGAGAACATGCAGACTCCACACAGAAAGGACCCAGACTGCTCCACCTGTGAATCGAACCCAGGACCTTCCTGCTGTGAGGTGATGGTGCTACCCACCGAGCCATCCGGAACCATTTATAAAATTAGTCTTACTGTAACAAACAGCTACTTTCCTAGAGCTTTATAGGCCATTGTTCAGGTTTGTTTGATGCATAACTATTGGTACAGAAGTATTATGGGCTTTTACCAGCACTGTGATCATTTATTATTTTCCACATGAATTGTCTTTTTCAACGTACTACACTATGCATCTTAAAAAGGCAGCGTGCGCACACACACACACACGGACATGCATGGACACACCAAACAGCCAAACCATTAAACCACTGATAGGTGAAGGGAATAACAATGATAGTCTGACACTCTGAGAAATGTTCTGCTGAGAAACCTTGGGTCCTGGAATCCACTTGGATGGTACTTTAACACAGACCAGGTACTCTCCTTCATGGCAATGGTATTTGCTAATAGCAGTGGCTTCTTTCAACAGTGTGAACTGCCACATTGCAAAAATAGTTCGGGACTGGTTTGATATTCATGACTGAGTTCAAGACCTCCAAACTCCCCAGATCTAAAGACCCTAAACTGCAACTTACAACACTTAAAGGACCTTCTGCTCTTGTCATACTGCCAGATACCACAGGACTCCTTCAGAGAACTTGTTGATTCAGTGCCTCGATAGCTCTTGGCAGCCAGAGGGGCGCCAACACAACATCAGGCAGGTGGTTTTAATGGTTATGGTTGATTGGTGTGCCAACACACACACACACACACACACACACACACACACACACACACACACACACACAGGTATGCACTGGATAACACCCATTTGCATTTATATCCATGGTCTGATAAGGCTATGATCCATATAATTAAGGTAATTACCGGTAACCTACTTAACCCAAATACAGTACTGTGCAAAATTACATTTTTCAATTTATATTCTGCTCATTTTATTTCAGTTGTAGTGGTCACTGCACTTTGTTGTTCTACAATCCCAGACTGAAGTCCATCTGTTTCTCTACATGTTAGTCCCCCCATAGGAGGATGACTCTTCCCACCCCACAGAGTAAACTGGACTAACAAATTATATAGAGAATCAGACAGAGATACAATAACAATGTGTAATTGTAGAGCTACAAAATGCAGTGAAGTGACCTCTAAAACTTAAAGAATAAGTAAAATATAAACTGAAAAATACAGAATGCCTTACACTTTTGCACAGTACTGTATTACCATGCATACCAGATACATTGACTGTTGTAGTACAACAGCTTTGTGGTGCAGAAAGTTTTATTAAACACATGCAGTGCAAGCATGAGCAGACTGAATGCTGAACTACATTCATCATAAGCACCGAGATGATGATTAAGAGTTGAACAGAACATATCATGGATGTTAGGTAATGCATACCTGTACATCATAAAATGTAAACGTTAAAGCTTGAAAAAAGCTGATCACTTGAGCTTGAGTACTGTGGGGCCAGTTAACTCAATAAAATTCACCAATCACAGAAGCTGGTTTTCAACATGCTGAAATATGATAAGTCAGGTACGTTTCTTACCCAATTTTTCTACACCAAAGTCAGCAGAAGGGGAAAATATGCAAGTAATTATAAAACATGAAATTCAATTAGTACATCCATTGATACAATATAAAACTGCTGCTAAAAACAACTGCAAATTCAGTTTTAGTACAACAATCTATTATACTGAACAATTTTTCCATGGAAAGTTTTATACATGTAGCTCAATTATTGGTATTCTTGGTAAAAACAAAAAAAAATGGTTAACAAAGTAAAGGGGTTACCTAGGTGATACCGTATTTTTCGAACCATAAGGCGCACTTAAAATCCTTTAATTTTCTCAAAAATCGACAGTGCGCCTTTAAATGCGGTGAGTCTAATGTATGAATTAATTCTGGTTGTGCTTTCTGACCTAGAACCGATTGTAGATGGTACACGGCGCTCATAAATCTGTCAAAATGTTTTAGCACGGTCTTTGGTAGGTTACGAAGCTCACGGCCACCGTAGTGCGCAGCATCGCGGAGTAATACGGTATGTGCTTCACCATTACGGTATGTGCATTCATTAATTTATTTTCGAAGCGGATTTCAAACACAACGCTATCAGTCACGCAGTACAACATGGACATAGAGCAGCTGCGAGAGAATTCAACATTAACGAATCAATGATACGGAAGTGGAGGAAGCAAAAGTACCTGCGCCAGGTAAAGAAGACCAAACTGAGTTTCTGAGGGAACTTAAGAGTTTTGTTTGATTTCATGCGTCTTATAACCCGGTGTGCTTTATGTATGAAAATATACCCGTTAGCAGCCGATCGTTGACATTGCGTCTTATAATCCGGTGCGCTTTATGGTCCGGAAAATACGGTAATTTAAAAAACTGAATTCCCACTGTTAGGTACTCCATGCAGTAACAGAGTTAAGATTTCTTTTCAGTGTTTAACATTTCCATGTTGTCATTTTCTTACATGTACACAAAAACACTTTAAATTAGGGATGCACCAAAATAAAAATTTGTAGCATTAACTGAACAGAATGAAACATTTGGCCAAAGGCTGAAAACAGTTATTCCATTAATTTTGTCACTGTTTTCACCATAAATGAAATAACCTAAATGTATTTTTGACTTGCTTTTCAAGCAAGACAAGTTTTTAAACATAAAACATTCTAAAATAATTATTTTCTGTTTATTTTAAAATAGTTCGTACATATACATAAATAATTTATATACATAATAGTTTATACATATAAATTGCAGATGTGGAAGACTTAAAATGATTGAATTACAGTGCACCTGTTGTTCTCTGTCTCAGGTGTTAAATATGTACACATTATGTAAATGTGGTTTTTATAAATTTCATATATTAATACTTTCACTCTTTCCAATTTTAATAAATTAATTTATTCCCAGTTACCAGCTAAATGTGTTAAACCAGAGATCTCGTACAGAAGGGCTTACACCCCCCCGTGTTCCCCCCTAATGTGTAACATCAGCTTCTGTGTACATTTGATATGTTCCTTGTATGTTATGCTGATCCTCCAAAAATAAGCCTCAAGGAAAGGTACAAATTTTAAAATAAATATTCCATTAACATTTCTTTAAAAAGAAGGTGCAAATGCGAACAAATCTCTTGCACTGTAGAACCCTGCTTCCACACAGCCAACATGTTTGCTGCATTTACAAAGAGCGCCTCGCTCCACACTGGTTGCAATTTGTTCATGTCATCAAAAACATCATTTTTTGGTATAAATTATTCAGTCTTATCACAAATAATTTCGGTTGCCAAATATTTGGTGCATCTCTACTTTAAATAATAAACAAACAAATCCAATGAAACTACACATAGTTGTTTGGAATATACAGTATATTACTTCTGACTTTTACTTATACACTTAACTAAAAGAGTTCATGACAATTAGTAAGAAATAATGACCATAGATGAAATATAAAGAATATAAAGCACATCTAGTCATTTTAATCCTTCACACCTTTTCTGAGTGTGGCCATTTGACTGCTGGTCTGCAGGAAGTTCAATAATCAGCACACAGGACTGAGCATGCTCAAATCCCTCCTTACTGCTGGGAGTCTTAGGAGAACACTGTGTATCTAGCATAAAGACCTGAAAACACAAATGCAAAACGATCGTTACTCTCTTGACTAAAAAAGGATCATCTCTGTAATCCACACAGTTCCAATATTATTTTCCTTAATATGCACTTGTACTCAATATGCATCTGTAAAGACAGAACTCCCAGAACAGAAGTAATTAGCTGCGATTCTTCTCAGTTACACGTCCTCTTAATTTAATAACATATTGCTCTTATATATAATGTAGAACAGGTCTGCAATTTAGACTTTTTGTTGCTAATTATCTGTTTATCCATCCATCTCTATTAAGCGATGATGTGCTACACAACTATGTTAGGCTAATAGAAAAAAAAATGTGTGGCAATTAAACATGGGCGTACACTAATGTAAACAGAATAATTTAATCTCCTCAACAGTCAGGGGCCAAAAAAAAATAAAAATAAAAAAATAAAAAATAAAAAAAGAGCCAAACATAAATTCACAAAATGAGTGTCGTTCTACTCAATGGTAATGGCTCCACGTTGGAAATTGTTTTCCAATTAATTTGTGTTTAGTGTGAGACCAGATATCTACAGAATTTATATTTTGGACTCTAAACAGGCCGGATGGACTGTGGCACATTACCAACTAATGACTAATCTTTTTTAATTTGAGTTTTATACAAAACATTTAATGTTTTTGTTCATATTTGTTGTAGCGTAATAGCTGCATCAATAGCTGACTACCCCCCTCTTTCCACCCTCTTCCACCAAAGCCACAAACATTACGACACCTTGGAATGCAAAAAGGCCCACCATCTGGACAGAATCTCCTCAGCAAATGATGGCCCATCAACATCAACCTCTTCTCGAACCCACCAAATTGGGGCTCTGGCTTAGAGAAGCCAAGATGACCTGTGCATCCCGCCACCATAAAATAAACCAATGTATAGCTTTAAAAGGATGTCTGACAAGTCACCCCAGACTCACCCTCTCCCAAGAGAAATCGGCCCTAATCTCTCTAAAGGAAAATATGTGCTCTCGTGCTCTCTCTCTATTACGTTTACGACTTTTCTCAGCCTGCCAGCCAGGAGGGACCCCTGGAGATTTATGAGATATATATATATATATATATATATATATATATATATAAGATATATATTATATATATATATATATTATATATTATATATATATATATACATACATACATATACATATATACACATAACACATATACACATACCAGTCGTAATGAAAAAGTTTGGGCACCCTGATAATTTTCATGATTTTAGTTTATAAATCATTGGTTGTTCAGATCAGCAACTTGAGTTAAATATATCATATAGCAGATGAACACAGTGATATTTGAGAAGTGAAATGAAGTGTATAGGATTTACAGAAAGTGTGCAGTAATTATTCAAACAAAATTAGGCAGGTGCATAAATTTGGGCACCCCAGCAGAAAAATTACATCAATATTTAGTAGATCCTCATTTTGTAGAAATAACAGCCGCTAAACGCTTCCTACAGCTTCCAGTCTGGATTCTGGTTGAAGGTGCTTTGGACCATTCTTCTTTAGAAACATCTCCAGTTCAGTCATCTTTGATGGTTTCCAAGCATGGACAGCCCACATTTTCAGTAATATTCATGTCTGGGGACTGAGATGGCCATTCCAGAACGTTGTACTGGTTCCTCTGCATGAATGCCTTAGTAGATTATGAGCAGGGTTTGGGGTCGTTGGCCTCGGTGCAACTTTGTCACTGATTCTTGAACATTGTTCTTAAGAATCTGGAGATATTAACTGGAATCCATGCGACCCTCAATTTTAACAAGATTCCTAGTACCTGCACTGGCCACACAGTCCCGCGGGCATTATGGAACCGCCACCAAATTTTACTGTGGGTAGCAAGTGTTTGTCTTGGGATGCTGTGTTCCTTTTCCGCTCTTGTTATGTCCAAATAACTCATTTTTAGTTCATCAGTACACAGCACAAAATGAAGCTTGGATGGATTGTCCAAATGTGCTGTACAAGCACAACCTCAAGTGACTCTGTTTGTGGCGTGGGTCTGCAGAAAAAGGCTTCTTCTGCATTACTCCTCCCATACAAGCCTCTCCTTGTGCAAAGTGCACTGTATAGTTGAAACGATGAACAGTGACACCATCTGCAGCAGATGAGGTTTGTAGTCTTTGGAGGTGGTCTGTGGCTTTGACTATGACTGTTCTCACCATCCTTCGCCCTCTGCCTATCTGAGATTTTTCTTGGTCTGCCACTTCAGGGAGTTCCTTAACTAGAACTGTGGCCTGTGGTCTTCCATTGCCTCACTATGTTCCTCACAGTGGAAACTGACAGCTCTTGAAATCTCTGAGAGAGCTTTTCCCTTTCCCTGAACCATGATGTTGAACAACCTTTGTTTTTCAGGCCACTTTGAGAGTTGTTTTGAGGCTCCCATGTTGCCACTCTTCAGAGAAGATGCAAAGAGGAGAAAAACTTCCAATTGGCCACCTTAACACTTTCTCATAGTTGGATTCACTTGTGTATGTAGATCAAGGGTCAATGAGCTTACAAAACAAATGTTGTCTTCCAATAATTAGTGCTAAAGGTATTCAAATCGATAAAATGGCAAGGGTGCCCAAATTTATGCACCTGCCTAATTTTGTTTGAATAATTACTGCACACTTTCTGTAAAACCTATAAACTTAATTTCACTTCTCAAATATCACGGTGTTCATCTGCTATATGATATATTTACCTGAAATTGCTGAGCTGGACAACCAATAAGGATTATAAAGAAAAATCATGAAAATATTATTCAGGGGTGCCCAAACTTTTTTCATACGACTGTGTGTAGAGAGATAGAATATATATATATATATATATAGATATATATATATAATATATATATATAATATATATAACGATATAATATACACATATAGACATACACACACACACCCACACACACACACATACATATATATATCTATATATTATATATATATACATATATAGATATATATACTATATATATCTATATAATATATATATATATATATATATATTATATGTTACTGATTTGTCATGTATTTTCATCTCTATTTGGTCAATGTTTTAGTATAGTAACCGTTCTATACGTATTATGGTCCAGTTGTGCTATACTAATGGTTATGATTATAACAGCTGTTTTATCTATACGTATCGATCGCTCGGGTTTAATACTTGTAAAAACCTTATAAAAGAACAGAAATGAAGTTGTTATTTAGAATGTACTGTTTCCTACATCTTGTATCGATCGTATTATTTGTTTAAGGAATAGCAAATGTATGTGCTGTAGTTAGAATGATTTAACGATGTTCTAGGTTATCAATTCAAGGTGCCTTTGATCATCTAAACCTTACAACGACCGCGTGGGAAGCGGAGCTTCGAGTCTTGTGTGTTTGTGTTCGTATAAGTATTTTCTTTTCGTTGTCTTTTAAATTTGCAACTTTGTCAGTCTGTAGTTTTTTTCGCTCTTAAGTTCTTTCAAGTTTTTGCATTTATTGTTAAGGTTTTCCGTGTCCAGCAGTCTTAGTAGTTCGGTATCGCCGAACTAGAAGATAGTTAAAAGACCAACCAGCCAAGATCTACTTCACGCTCTACCATTCTCGTACAATACAAGTTTTCCAAGTTTTTGTTGAAGCTCGTGATGCTAGAACGCATTCGACTCCACCTTTATGGCCAAGATAGAATCCGAGTCGCACGCCCGCAAGTTGAGATAAGAGGCCCCGACCACCAACAGCTGGGAAGAAAGCCAAACCGAAGCGAGGCCCATGACACATCCGTGGCTCCAAGGGCCGCATGCCGACACGAGCCGAAGGCTAGTGGCCGATATCATCCAGGAGTCCACCGAACAGTCGTCGTCGAATCTGAAGATAGACCTCTACCGTTCTCCCGTTCTGACGACAGGCTGAAGCCCGGTTTCGTTCCATCTCCTTTGCGTGAGCCCCCTCAAAGAAACAGGCAAGTACCGCTGGTGTGGCTTATCTGGGTCCCTGATTCTCGAACCTTGCATTTGATCTTAAACAACGCTTCAACGTAGACTCATCGACGTCTAAGTAGCTTCTACCATACTATATACATGTTCACCATCATTTTATGGTTTTAATTACTGTGATATATGTACGTTTGCCATAATTTCTTGATTTTAATACTGTGATACATATGTCATTATGTCAGATAGTCTGTTGGTATTGCCTTGTTTGTAGTTAATAAACTTGCTATAACCTTTTGAATTTACCGCTTGGTGTGAGAGAGTTTCATTCAAACAGAGGTTGAGAAACATAACTTTGAATTCACTATTCAGACCTAGACTGATCAATTTCACTTTTCTCTTTTCAACTGGTTTCCAGATCTACCAGTCCATAAACGATCCGGTGATGCCCCGTTTATCCATTAAAAATTAATCAGTTTAAAGTGTAGTCTTAGGTTTGCTACATTGTGTATAAGACTACTTAAGTGTATTTCCCTGTTTCCAGATTTTTGCCCCCAACAGCAAGGAGTGCATTTTCGTAGTTCTTGCTAATCTTCTGACCAATGATTTGTTATTAGGAACATTAAAGCTTAATATTTTGCAGTTGTAGGTTTGGCCCATATTTGTTTTTGCCCAGGAATGTTACCACCCATCAATATTCCTATTGTGGAATGACAACTGACTGACCAAAACACAAGCTTTGTTGGTGTTTCATATTCTTCCTAAGTGGAAGTTATGAAAGTTGATAGGCAAAAGCCACCTGTTGCGCCATGGCCCGGATCCTCCAGTACTCGGCTTCTGCAGATGCGGAATGTGTTGGAGCTGCTACTTTCACCTCACACGCATCCCCAGTGAATGTGTCAGTGCCACTCCGAAAACACGCAAGCAGATTCTAGAAAAGGGGAATATGTATTCAATAGCGACACAGTTTATAACATTTAAAGAACTTGCTCTGTGGTTTTTCCACTCCATTTTAAATCATAGTAGTCATAGTTAGTTTTCACCAGCTAACTGTGTTTCCCATATCAAAAACCAATATTGTGGAATTGTGATGGTGGCATATATTTTTGAACGGCTGCTCATGTACACTCATCAGCCAATTTATTAGGTACACCTGTTCAACTGTTAAAAAAGTATCTAATCAGCCAATCTCGTGGCTGCAACTCAGTGTATTTAGGTATGTGGGACTAAGGAGTTCAGAGAGGAGCTGAGAAAGGCTTTGGGTGATAAAAAAAAAGAGCTCCCAGATGACTGGGTAATAGCAGCAACAGTAATTAGACAGACAGGTAGAAAGGTACTGGGTGTGTCTTCTGGACAGGCAAAGGATGAAAAGGAAACCTGGTGGTGGAACGAGGAAGTGCAGGAGGTTATTCAGAGAAAGAGGTCAGCAAAGAAGAAATGGGACAGGGACAGGACTAAACAGAATAGGCAGGAGTATAAGGAGATGCGGCACAGGGCAAAGAGAGAGGTAGCAAAGGCCAAGCAGAAGGCCTACGATGAGTTATATGAAAGGTTAGACAGTAGGGAAGGAGAGAAGGAGTTGTATCTGCTGGCGAGACAGAGAGATAGAGCTGGAAAGGATGTGCAGCATGTCAGGGTGATCAAAGATAGAAATGGAAATGTACTGTCAGGTGAGGAGAAGGTGAGGGAAAGATGGAAGGAATATTTTGAGGAGTTTTAATTGTGGAACAGGTTGTAGCAAAGATTAGCAAGGAGAAGTGAGGAAAGCTTTGAAAAGGATGAAGAACGGAAAGGCAGTGGGAGCTGATGACATACCGGTTGAGGTATGGAAAAGTCTAGGAGAGCTGGGAGTGGTGTTTTTGACTAGATTATTCAATGGAATTCTGGTGAATGAGAGTATGCTGGAGGAATGGAGGAAAAGTTTACTTTTACCGATTTTTAAGCAGAAGGGTGATGTACAGAGTTGTGGCTCTTACAGGGGCATAAAGTTGATGAGCCACACAATGAAGATTTGGGAGAGAGTTGTGGAAGCTAGGCTCATACAGAAGGTGACAGTGTGTGAACAACAGTATGTTTTCATGCCGAGGAAGAGCACCATGGATGCGATTTTTGCTTTGAGACTGCTGAAGTATAGAGATGGTCAGAAAGAGCTACACTGCGTCTTTGTGAATTTCGAAAGAGCTTATGACAGGGTGCCAAGGGAGGAACTGTGGTGGTGTATGAGGAAGTCTCGAGTGGCTGAAAAGTACGTTAGACATGTATGAGAACAGCATGACAGCGGTGAGATGTGCTGTAGGAGTGACAGATAGCTTCAAGGTAGAGGTGGGACTGCATCAAGGATCGGCCCTGAGTCCCTTCTTATTTGCTCTGGTGATGGACAGACTAACAGATGAGGTCAGACAGGAATCGCCGTGGACTATGATGTTTGCAGACGACATTGTGACCTGTAGTGAGAACAGGGAACAGGTCGAAGAGAACTTGGAGAGGTGGAGGTATAATCTGGAAAGGAGAGGAATGAAAGTCAACTGTAGTAAGACAGAATACATGTGTGTAAATGAAAGGGAGGCAGGTGGAACAGTCAGGCTACAGGGATCAGTGGTCACAAATGTCCAGGAGTTTCAGGTACTTGGGAATCAAACTGTCCAAGGAAATGGGGAGTGTGGAAAGGAGGTAAAGAAGAGAGTACAGGCAGGATGGAGTGGGTGGAGAAGAGTGTCAGGAGTGCTGTGTGACAAAAGGGTCGCAGCAAAAGTGAAAGGAAAGATTTATAAGAGAGTAGTGAGACCAGCCTTGTTGTATGGCTTAGAGACAGTGGCACTGACAAAGAGACAGGAAGCAAAGCTGGAGGTTCTCTTTAAGAGTGTCTAGGGTGGACAGGATTAAGAATGAGATCATCAGAGGGACAACACAGGTTGGAAAATTGGGAGACAAAATTCGAGAGGGAAGACTGAGATGGTTTGGACATGTGCAGATACGGGATAGTGGATATATTGGTAGGAGGATGTTGGAGATGGAGCTGCCAGGCAAGAGACGGAGAGGAAGACCAAAGAGGAGTTATTTGGTTGTGGTGAATGAAGATATGCAGGAGTTGGGGTGAGAGTAGAGGACGTGGAGGACAGGGTGAGGTGGAAACCCCTGATAAAGGGAGAAGCCGAAAGAAGAAGAAGAAGAAGAAGAAGGAGGAGAAGGAGGAGGAGGACTGTGGTAGCCTAGCCCACCTTTGCCAAGCTGCCACTGTTGGGTCCTTTAGCAAGGCCCTTAACCCACAATTGCTGGATTTTAAGACTGTATCAATTGTAAGTCGCTCTGGATAAGGGCGTCTGCTAAATGCTGTAAATGTAAATGCATGTACTGTAGACATGGTCAAGACGACATGCTGAAGTTCAAACCGAGCATCAAAACGAGGAAGAGCATCTCTGAATGCAAACACTTCAAACTTTGAACTTAAACTGGCGCCTTTTGCTTGGCACACTTTGGGCACATTAATTCCAACTAAGCATTGTTTAAACACCATAGCCCACCATGGTATTGAGTATTGTTGCTCACAGTGACCACAGTGTATCCATCTTCTGATGGCTACTCCCAGCAGGAGAACACGCCATATCACAAACTTCCAATCAACTCAAATTCACTGGGCTCAAATGGACTCCACAGGTGTACCTAATAAAGTGGCACTGTGGGTTCCAGAGTCATGCTCAGTATGAGTGTGTCTGACTAGTATCGATGTAACCTTTATCCTGTTGTGAATAGCCATTGATGCTGATGTGATGTTCAGTAAAACAAATAAACAATGAACAAATAACGTACACATGAATCTTACTGTGACCTACCTTGACAGGTTCTAGGGTAGCCGTGAAAGCATTTTGCAAGGCGCAGCAGGCCAGTCTCCACATCTCTTCAGTAAACACAGGTCCAGCAGTCACCAGTACATACCTGGAAATGTTTTAGCAATGATGTTCATTCTCTGTTATAGTTCTGTTCATTTATGCCTATCGACTTTAATTACATTTAGAATGTGTCCCGTGCTGCTTCTATTATTCACAATTACTAAAACAATACAGTCTGTTTAAATAGATACTTACCTACCACTTTATTAGGTACACCTCCTTGTTTTAACAATCATTGTCAACTTTAGTGAATCTATATGGTAAGTGAAACTGATATAGTACAGACTGTAGTTCATCTGTTTCTCTATATAAAGTACTTTATATATAAAAGTACTCTAATGGTCAGGATCCCCACATTACCACAGAGATCAGGTACTATTTGGGTGGTGGTGTGTTATGCTGGTCATGCATTGGTTAACTGGTCACCAAGTTGGCACAGTGGTGTTGCACAGTTTGTGTTAGTCATCCTCTAGCCCTTCAACAATGCTCACAGGATGCTGCCTATAGGACTCTAATGGCTGGACATTTTTGGCTGGTGGACTATTTTCAGTCCAGCAGTGACACTGAAGTGGTTAAACATTCCAGCAGCACTGTCATATATCAGTGACACACACACACACACACACATACACATACACACATACACCACCATCACATCAGTGTCACTGCAGTGCTGACAATGCTCCACCACCAATTACAGCTAAACTTGCTGCAAATGTTGGTCTTGGTTCACCCCATATACACACACACACAAATGCAAACATATACCTGATACAGGAACAGCCCACTCTGGAGATGGTCTCTGCAGGCTCAGCTACGCATGCCACCAGCAGCTTGAATAAGTCCTTCAGCATCAGGTTAATAAGACTCTCATAGCCTATATCTACAAAACAAAAATATACAAACAAAAATATTCACGTGGCAAAACACTAACATGATGATGCAATATTTTTTTATTTTACAACATACAAAGTGTTCATGCTAAATGGATGTTCAATACTGTGCCCCTAAAGGCCAGTCGTGTGGCTATTAGACTACATAATACCTGAACCTCATAGAGTACAGTTAAGCGGCAGTTATCGGACATCCGTTCATTGTACATCCGTTTCCATTTTTAATGACTGAGGTCCTAAAAATCATAAATTATCATAGGAAATAAAAATGTGCCTTTTAACTATGAACGTTGCAGGCTGAAAAATATTTTAAAAAGGTTTAGCATGTGTATTAGCCATCAATAAATATTTATGTCCTACTTTGATGTTTTGTTTACATATTTATTTTCATGAATAATGAGTTACGCTGAATTAACTATGTGCATAAGTAGGAAGTACGTTACAGTCAGGGTTTCGCACGTTTAGGTGTCGCATTTAAAGGTTTAAAGTGTTTAATAGGTGATATTGCATTGCCTGTTCTGGAAATTAGTGTTTCTTCAAGTGGATTGATTCCCTCTTGGTTGTGTGAAGCCAGCGAGGTATGTTCATATTCCATTGTGTGAGTTTAGATTTTTATTCTAGTGTGTGAATGTGTGCTCGATGGTGGGTTTGATTACTGTGAAGTGCAATAGGTGCAAAACAAGAATATCCTCCTGAGACTACTATTTGATAATTTCAGTAATTTTGAAATAAAATAAGCCTATGAGATGAAAAAAACATGTCACAAAGATTTTTTTTAAACACAAGTGCAAATCAGTAAAAAAAAAAACTGCTTTGAAAATGAGCTAAAACTGTTTTCTACGTAAAACATGTAAATTATAGGCTTTAGAAAAATCATTAATACATATTATTCAATAATTTACTTCTCTTGCGTCTGTAAAAGGTGATTGCTGAGATTGCAGCCATTTTGAAAAAGGAGATCTCCAGTTGCAAATGACACACCCCCACAAATGACAGATCAGTGTAAAGGTTAGGATGTCCTCTAGATGGCGCACCAGCTTTTAGCTCTGTAGATTATCTGGTTATTGAAATATTCTTTGTAAACTCATGTCCCCCACCGAGAACAAAAATTAATTATCAGGTCTTACGAAGATAAATCCATTAGTAACTGAAGAATCACCGTGTTGTGGAGGAGTGATATGTATACAGTATATGTATGACAATCTAGGCTTCAGATGCTGTTTAGAGTTTCACTTGCGTTTGAGTGGTGTCTCTGGCACATTCATGTATTATTTTCATACAGTTTTACTGTGAAAATACCTTTTATATTTACATTACAGTAGCATAAAAAGTTATGCGGCAATGCCTGGTCAACTATCATTCTGGTCAATGGCCGGTTTCACAGAACAGAATGCGGCCATTAAAATGGCACATACCTGTACATATAAATGACATGACACTGTATGGCTACCTGAATGAATGAAGTTTTGAATATGCTCCACCACCAGCTCACAAGAAAGGCCAATGGCATGCTTAAAGTTTGCAGATGCGATATCCCAATAAGAGTAATCTCCATGACTTCGCTGGAGCCACAGCGACATTACAGGAAGTAGAAGCTGGATCACAGAGAAAATAGCAAAGCCTGGTCCTGTTGAAGGCAATGAGGGAACAGTACATGTGAATTTTTGAACTAGTAATCCACTGAACAGGTGTAGCTGTAGCTAGCAGTTGTGCTGTAAAGTGAGTGCTTACCTGGAGTTTTTGTGATTTCTCGGAGCAGCTCAAACAGCAGTTCCAAAGTAGGTGGTTGGTGCTGACGAGGGCAGTTTGACACGGCCGCAGTTAGTTGCTCCAACAGCAAAATCCACACCTGGATAAGACCTGAAGGAATGCTCATCATTCTTATCATTCTCTACCTCTGCGTGTGCTGTTTATGTTCAATTCTAGTTACAAAATGAGAATGAGAGTGTGTAAGGTCACCTGTGTCATCATCAAATTCAGCTAGAACACAGTCCATGCCATCTTCACTGCTCACTGAGCGCTCTTGGGCTCTCATGGGCAGACTGGCCAGCCGTGCACCCAGGAACACCGGCTTCAAAGGCATTTTATAGATTCTGGCTAGTAGCTGTAAGTCATTAACATTACTGTTAAGCAATTAAAACAACAGGGGGACAACATGGCATGAGATGCACTATATACACACAAACGTTTGTCGACACCCCTTCTAGTTACTGAGCTTTGCCATTTCAGCAATACTCATCTGTAACACATTCATAACAGAAAGTGGACATTTCTGGATTCTCCATACATAAACAGTGACAGTAGAATGGGTTGTCGTAAATACTGTAGTGGCTCTCAATATGACACATTTACAGTGGTGCTTGAAAGTTTGTGAAGACCTTTAGAAATTTCTATATTTCTGCATAAATATGACCTAAAACATCATCAGACTTTCACACAAGTACTAGAAGTAGATAAAGAGAACCCAATTAAACAAACGAGACAAAAATATTATATTTGGTCATTTATTTATTGAGGAAAATGATCCAATATTACACATTAGTGAGTGGCAAAAGTATGTGAACCTCTAGGATAAGCAGTTAATTTGAAGGTGAAATTAGAGTCAGGAGTTTCCAATCAATGTGATGACAATCAGGTGCGAGTGGGCACCCTGTTTTATTTAAAGAACAGGGATCTATCAAAGTCTGCTCTTAACAACACACGTTTGTGGAAGCGTATCATGGCACGAACAAAGGAGATTTCTGAGGAACTCAGAAAAAGAGTTGTTGATGCTCATCAGGCTGGAAAAGGGTACAAAACCATCTCTAATGAGTTTGGACTCCACCAATCCACAATCAGACAGATGGTGTACAAATGGAGGAAATTCAAGACCATTGTTACCCTCCCCAGGAGTGGTCGACCAACAAAGTTCACTCCAAGATCAAGGCGTGTAATAGTTGGCGAGGTCACAAAGGACCCCAGGGTAACTTCTAAGTAACTGAAAGCATCTCTCACATTGGCTAATGTTAATGTTCATGAGTCCACCATCAGAAGAACACTGAACAACAATGGTGTGCATGGCAGGGTTGCAAGGAGAAAGGCACTGATCTCCAGAAAGAACATTGCTGCTCGTCTGCAGTTTGTTCAAGATCACATGGACAACCCAAAATGCTATTCTAAAAATGTTATGTGGACGGATAAGACCAAAACAGAACGTTTTGTTTAAAAAGAAAAGGAAAAAAGGAAAACGCTGCGCTCCAGCATCAGAACCTTATCCCATCTGTGAAACATGGTGGTGGTAGCATCATGGTTTGGACCTGTTTTGCTGCATCTGGGCCAGGACGGCTTGCCCGCACTGATGAAACAATGCATTATGAATTATATCAGAGAATTCTAATGGAGAATGAATGTCAGGACATCTGTCCATGAACTGAATCTCAAGAGAAGGTGGGTCATACAGCAAGACAACAACCCTAAGCACCCAAGTCGTTCTACCAAAGAATGGTTAAAGATGAATAAAGTTAATGTTTTGGAATGGCCAAGTCAAAGTCCTGACCTTAATCCAATCAAAATGTTGTGGAAGGACCTGAAGCAAGCAGTTAATGTGAGGAAACCCACCAACATCCCAGAGTTGAAGCTGTTCTGTAAGGAGGAATGGGTGAAAATTAAGGTACTGAACTATCAAACAGAAGGTCAAGGGTTCAAGTTCCAGGATTTCCAAAATGCCACTGTTGGGCCCTCAACCCTCCATTGATTGAATTTTACCTTGTAGGTCTGTATTAATTGTAAACTACTCTGGATATGAAAGTCTGTTAAATGTGATAAATATTAATTTAAAACATATGCACAGAACTTTGAGTTATGGATAACTGAGTTATCACCACAGTGATGTCTAATCTTACAATTCCAAGTGCATTTTTACCAAATGTCACATAATTACCTTGCATTATTTGTACATTTCATGTATATAAAATATTACGCAAAACTTCCAGATAACTGAACATAATCCATAAACATGACTGACAATAGGGATTCAGATGGGACTAATCACATGCTCTTCTAAAAGTTCCACTGTTCCATAAAAAAATTAAGTCCTGTCTTAACATATTTCACACCAGATTCCTAGACAGTGGATGTAACCAAGTGGCCACTTGCCTGTGAGCACTTCCTCAGATAATCCAAGGCAGGAAGGCACAGGTCTGTAGAGCTACATCCATTTGCATTGACGCAGTCTCCTATCTCCTTATAATCCACTTCTCCTGCAAATAAGATCAGGCATAAAAACTCTATGTGGCAGGGTGCAATACTAACAAGACCTATGAATATGTTTCCATCCATATGACTAACAAATTTAAGCAAATATGCAAAAAATGAGAGTGATTTGAGAATTGTTGTGATTCATCAGATACTGTTTACAATAAAAATTGAAGGCAAATGTAATTGATGGAGCACTAGCCACGATCTACTTTCAAAAGTACTAAATAACATGAACACTGGTTGTTATATTGTTTTACACCACAACTGTCACATAAATGTAAAGATCATTCTGTGGTAATGCAGCTTCAGGCATTTAAAATCAAAAGTGGTATAAAAACAGGTGGATGCAAACTCCAGTAATGTTGCCGTAGCAAAAATATCTTACCTAAACCCTTCACAAATTTCATAAGGCACATGATGTAGTCAGTCGCAGCATTGGCAAAAACCTGAATGTTGTCCGTGTTAATGAAGGCTTCGAAGACATCAAAGACAGGAGCTTGGGATTTGCCTAAAAAACAATCAAGTCATATCAGTGAAAGCCGGACATCTGCACTACAGTAATGACATTCCATCCAAACTCCATGTAAAGTATCCTCACTGACCCATCGAGTATTCTCCAATAAGATAGTCTTTCATGTCGGTTTTGCTTCCATGCACAGTGCGTAGTGCACTAAAGAGTGGCCTCCAACCTGACTGAATCTGGGGAGAGCACAGCTCCACCAGCTCCCCAATGGATGTGACCACCTAACAGTCATAAAAAAGACAGAACAAAGGTGTGATAAGTGATACGAAGCACCTTGAAATATCGATGATCTGGAATTCACTGTGCAGTGGTACCTCAGTACTCTTCAATTTTGTTCCAGAAGGCTTGTCAAGTGCCGAAAACAATGACCACTGAGTGAATTTTTCCCATAATGAATAATTAATACTTTTCGGAGTCCTTCCACACTGTGTAACTCATTAAATGCATTAATGGAGTTGTATTGTACAGGTGCTCCCTGATTTACAATGGGATTATGTTCTGACAAATTCATCGTAAGTTGAATATACCATGATCCAAAGAGTTTAATTTAGCCTATACTGTATATACCATAATAGAGCCCACCTTAAGCATGCTTAGAACACTTACATTAACCTACCTCAAGGAATGTATTGTATAATTTATTGAAAGTGAAAAACTGGACTGTGGTGGCCTAGTGGTTGCCTAGTGGTTAAGGTACCTGACTATGGACCTGAAGGTCCAGGGTTCAAGTCCCACATGCTGCCACTGTTGGTTCCTTGAGCAAGACCCTTAACCTACAAATGCTTGGATTGTAAATGTATGTAAAAGTTGACTAAAGCAAAATGCTTAGTCCATTGGTGAACTCTGGGCACTGCTGCTCAGCTGGCAGCTGCTGGGATGCCCGGCATATGCGGAAGAGTACTGTACTTTGCAGTGATTCTTACTCTTTTCTTTTTGGTTGGCTGTTATCATTAACCTTCCTAGGACCCATGGTGACTTACTTGCACTAAGAATACTGTACTGTAGATGTAAAGATAAAGAAAAACACGAGAAACACGGAGCTCAGGATCAGACAGAACAGTGTTGTTTTTCGTCTTCATATGGATGTTACTTTGACACTAATCACTTACCTAAGCAATGTTGTCTTTTATCTCTTTAATTTCAAAATTTACAATATCTGTACCACTAATCAAAGGCATACGACTGAACAATGTATTGGAATTAACAGATGCCCACAACTGTCTATTATTGTTTTTGTGCATGTAGTGGTATGGTAGTTCACCTGGTCCTGCACATCCTCATCGCAAAGCTCCAGCTGCATGATGTGCTCGAAGGGACGGAACAACGCCTCATTGAAGTGGAAATGGGGCAGCTCTGCCCAGCTGCTCAGTACCTCCAGCAGCACATCATGGATAAACGACACTGCTTTCTGGGATACATGCCTTTCCTTATGACATGCAGCCTGGTAACAGTCAAAAAGGAAGTACAAACACTGACTGGATTGAGTTTGCATTTTGCCATAGGCAGTACTGACTGGTTGTGAATATGTGGTTGTGAATGACTGGGTAATTATTTAATAATTTCATTTGAAATCCATAGTGAGTCATTAATACCATTTTTTCATACCTCCACCAGGTGAGGAGCCACCACACTCCAGGCTCTCATCATGTGCAAAAGAGGACGGCTCTTATTCCTTACGATATGAAGCATGGCCTCGCCCAGCCTATAGAGGTGGAGAGCACTGCGCTTGTCCTGCGTTGACTTTGCCTCCCCTTTAAGGAGACAACCAAAATTTTTCTCACTGAAGGAAACATTTCCACAACAAAAGGACCCAACAGTAAAGGTATGGTCCATTTAATGACCACATTACATTCTGTGAAACAGAACAATTACCAAAATGAATGTTGACTAGACAAAACTTGTAAGCGATAAGTAAATGCACCAGAGAAACTACTGAAAACAAGCGGAACACTATCATCTACACAGCATCAGAAACCAAAGTTCTTATACACATCGCTCCCTCCAGGAAATACACAACACTGTGGTTCTTCTTGCTATTTCCTATTATATTTTGTTATAATTTTTAAGATCTTCGACGTTAAAGCAAACAGACGTTGATCAGATGGTCGTTAAACAAAAGTAGAGTATTAAAAAGGAACAATCATGCAGTTAGACTCTTGTAATCAAATGTCCACCCCATTAAACACTTTCAGAAAGACTGTTATGCTGTTTTATTACACTTTATTTATAACACTGTTCTGTTTCACATTGCGTTAAAATGGCACTGCTACTGTGTCATTTTCTTAGTGATTTACTAAGTGCCAGTACCAAGGTAAACTTTACACCGCTCCCAAACTAAGCAATATGAACATACCTTTTACCAAATTAAAGGTAAACGTCACAGACACACACGCACACACACACAACGCAACGCAAGAATGTTATCATAAGAAGCTTCACCCCTAATTCTCAAGATTAATGCCCATTATGCCACGGCCACTAAAATGCTCCTAAGACATCTGAGATCGGCAGGAGTTCACACAGGTTTTGTTCTGCATTCAACTTTAGCAGGATGTGTGATATCCATAACAGCAGCAATTTATGAGAATAGGTCATGCGTTTTGGTTTCTCTTGCATTTTTTGGCATTATACAAATATCAAAATTATTCTTCAATTAAAAACAGTCAAATATAACTGTTGTCCCATAGAGATTTAAAAGTGAAAATCAGGATATAGCCCAAGAAAATATACTGGATACATTACCTGGCATGGCTAATGAGTAGTCTCCTGTTTCTGTGACGGAGTTGAACAGCTGGGATTGCGAAGCTTTCCTCAGCTGATGCAGGAACCCGACGAGACCCACTAGATTAAGCTTGCTCACTGCATCTTCAAACAGTCTAGAAGAAGCAAAAAATAAATAAATAAATAAAATAAAATACAAAACCAACAATCAAACCAATAAACTAATAAAACAGGAACAATAAACTACATATGCATTTCCTGAAGGAACTACAACAGCACTTGAAATGTAACAAGCAGATGTGAGTTTGTGTCTCAATACTTTTGTCCACATGTGGGTTTGTATCACAGTACTTTTGGCCTTTTGGGTTTGTGTGTGTACGTCTCGTTTGTGGTGCATGTGTGTGGCGCTACATGTGTGTGGTGTTACATGTGTGTGTCGTGTGTATGTGAATATGTCTTGTGTGTGGTGTGCTTGTGTCATGTGTGGAGTGTGTGAGTATGTGGTGTGCGTTCCGTGTGTAAGTGTATGCATGTTTAGCAGTTGTTTGTGGGTTTGTGAGTGATTTGTGTTGACATCATCGATTTCAGTTAAAATTTGAATTTTGTCAGTTGAGATCTGAATCTGAACATTCTGTAAAGGCATTCCTATGGGAGATTTTTAATTCTTAAACTTAAATCTATTAAAAACGATCAATACCAGACCCACAAAAGCTGACAAAGTGCAGT
>JAJAGP010001873.1:0-120000 GCA_025084515.1 Ancistrus triradiatus | reverse complement strand
CCCTCAGTATCCAAGGTAAACATTGCACAGGTACCCCGACCAGGAACATGACGGAAAAGAAAAATGGGACTCATCGGACCAGACAACTTTCATCCATTGCTCCAAGGTCCAGTTCTGGCACGCTCATGCCCACTGAAGGCACTGTGGAGAAGGGTTGGTTCTCTGACTGGTCTGCAACTAGACAGCAACATACTCAGTAGGGCTTGCTGTACTGTGTGTTGGGACACATTTCTCCCTGTAACCAACATTACACATTTCTGTGACTTTTACCACAGTAGCCATTCAGTGTCCATTCAGACCAGACAGGATAGAATCAGTTGCTCTTGGATGTTGATGAGCCTTGGGTACCAACACCCTGTAGCGGGTACTTGGTTTGTCCCTACTCGGACCTCTGTCAATAAGTACTCACCACTACTGAACAGGAGCATCCTAAAAACCTTGTTTTTTAAGAGATGCTTTGACCCAATCATCTGGCCATAAAAATCTGTCCATTGTTAAAGTTGCTCAGGTCTTTACTCCTGAACATTTCATTTTACGAGAACGGACTGTTCACTTAAGTGTAACAAAATATGGATACGGAAAGTTTTCTTTACAAGTTTCTCCTTGCAATTGTTTAACATTAAATAACTGGTATGCGCCTTTTAACAACCATCCAGTCAATGTCCATTCGCTTCAACAACTGAGGTATTAACAATGACAACAATATAGTAGCAAATAAAAGCAGATCTTTTAACTAGCTGGTCAAACTAAAAAGGTTTAGCATTTTAGGTGTTGCATTTTTCTCTACCAAGAGGAGGCGTGAAATGGAAAAGTTTGTAGTTCACTTAACACTACAAACACCATGCAGGCTTCACCTACATATACCTACAAGTGCCGAGGGCCAGTCATTTGACTGCTGTGATTTTGTACTAGTAGTGACGCACTGGATTTACCTTCTTAAAGGTTTTAAGTGTAACAACTTTAAAGTGTTAAAATTGTTTATTGCATTGCCTGTTCTGGAAATTAGTGTTTCTTCTAGTGGACTCATTCCCTCTTGGTTGTGTGCAGCCAGTGAGGTATGTCTAATCTCGTTGATATTCCATTGTGCATGTTTATATTTTGGCTCTACAGTATGTGTGAGTGTTAGTATGTGTTTGTAACTGAAGAAATATAATGTTGTGCATTTCCTGGAAGGAGTAATTATGTTTAGGCTTTGCATGCTGTGGCGTTACACTCATGTTTTCAGCGGTATCTCTGACACATTTACATATTGTTTGCACACAGTTTTGTTGTGAAAATACTCTTTATATTCACTTTATATAACTATGTGACTATGGCAATGTCCAGTCATCAACCTGTTTTAAAGAATGTAATGCTAATGTTAAATGGCGCACACCTGTACTGTTTGTTTTTTTTTGTATGGCTTGACTATTTTGTTTAGAAAATACTAAATATCATGACATGTTGAGCTTGACTTCTTCCCATAATGCATCCTGGTGGCATCACTTTGCTATCTCAATGGCACAAACAGGACTCATGGGTCATCTGGCCATAATGATATGGCACTTGTCAAAGTGGCTCACGTCTTTATGCCTTCCCTCTCACATCTAACATGTCAACTACATCTGATATATCAAAGACATTAACATGTGTAGTTTCAATAAGGCAATCAATTATTCATCATTCAATCTGTGAGTGGTCAAAGTTTTGGCTCACCTGTGTATAATGAAATCAGTACAAATGATGCAACACTCGTGACCGTATCATCCAGGCCTTCGTAAGCTCTCATATTAGAAGTTGTTGTTACCTGTGATCATGGTGATGAGCGGGAGTAAATGATCCTCAGGTGAGCCCCAATAGCCAGCCTCCCCTAGCAGGTTTCTCTCCAACACTTGATTGTATAGTTCCTCAATCCAGGCCTGAGACAGCACCACTAGCACACCGCTGCTCTGGATCTGATGCACAAACTCTTTCTGTCAAGACAAACGCACAAATACTATAAAAGCATATAAGCACTATAAAAGTCCCAAAAAAAAAAAAAAAAAAAAAAAAAAAAAAAAAAGAATAAAGGTATTCAATTAAGGGAAAATTATCAACGAGTGTATGATGTGATGTCCCAGTTTATAACATGGCAAAGAATTCAATGACATTGCTGGCTTAAAGTGCCAACTGTTATAACTGCTTGCATGGTTAACAATAACCCAGAGCTACCACATCACCATGCTAAATAAGCTCACCGGACAAAAAAAAAAATTAAAAAACAAAAAACTAGTCACCTGTGACTAAATCCCACCCAATAACTGCTGTGATTCAATTTGGCATGGACTGCACAAATTTCTTAATGTAGCAAAGAATCAAACAATTGTTCCTTCCCTGGCATTTTACTCGTTATTCAAGTAGTCCCACAGATTTCCAAGAAGGTTCACATCTGGGGATTTTGCAGTCCAGTCCAGATGTGTGACTGCTATTGAAAATTCATGCCAATCAGTCATACATTCAGTCCTTTTGACATCTTGAAAAACAATGATAAGGAATGTTATGATCCTCAGTAAGACAATGAGCAAAAGGCAAAACCTGGTTGTCCACCAGCTCAGTGTAAGCATTGAGGTTTAAATTTACTGTCGCCTCAACCAAAGGATCCATTTCTGTATAATTAAAACACCCCCAGAACATTAAAGAACCTTCTATTGCTTGAACCACGGCTTGCACACAGTCCTCATTGAAGGTTTCCTGAGGTCTTCGATGAGCACAGCGCCTAGCATCATTCACATACCGACAGAAACAAGATTCATCTGGCCAGATAACATTTCCAGTCCAATTGTTTGTCTTTTTTGCCCACTGTAACCAGGAAACTTTGTGAACAGAAGTGAACAAAGGCCTCGTGCATGGCACTCTGCTCCATATGTTCATGGTATGCAGTTCCCTGCGGAGTGTTTTTCAGAAACTGATTGTGAAGGGCCTGTGTTGACTTCTAGAAGCAATTCTTGGCTGGAAGCAAGGCAATTTTTATTAAAAGACACCAGACACCATTGATGAGAATTTCTTGTAGATTGGGATTTCCACCCCGCATGTATTTATAGCCTGTTCCTACTCATGCAACGCCATCTGCAGGAGACTGAAGTTGCTACAACCTTAAAGGTGACTAGTTTTTTTTTTGTCAGGGGAGCTATATCCAATAAATCAAATACATGAGATGAATCAATTTGCCTTACCAAAGTGACAACCGGAGGTGCGAGTTTCCTTTGGTAGTAATCACAGGTACACAGTTTGAGGTTGAGGAGCAAAGCATAGTAAGACACAAGATACAGTCCATCTGCATTCATCAGAGCCTGGCAACTTAGGTTTTCACTGGCTTCAAAACCAGGAGAGTGGATGCCTCCTTGAGTGAAAGAGAATGACAACATGCTTAAGATTCTGTTCATCTTAACCCCTCAGATTTATCTAATTACAGCCACCAACTCACCCTAAAGTAATTCAATAGAGGGAAGAAAAAAAAAAAAAACAGCTGCTGTTTTTTTTTTTTACATATCTTGACATATTCCAGTCTGATTTCAGGATGCTTCTTAGTACAGAATAAGCATTAGCTAAAGTGATTCATGACCTACTGCTTCCCTCAGATTGTGGTTCAGTGTTTATGTTACTGTTGGGCTTGAGTGCAGTATTTGGCACCATTCACAATGAAATATTAATTGACAGGCTGGAAAACACCATTTGCTTAGACAACATGATCTTGTTCGGTCGCAATCCTGTTCAACAGATCTTTACCCATTTGTCAGCACCAATAGTGAACTTTCAGACCCTGCCTACAAGAGCACAATATGTTCCCACAGGATTCTGTCTTACTCCCTTATAGGTCTTAATTTACACTCACCAGTTACTTTATAAGATACACCTTGCTACTACCGGACCCCCTTTTGCCTTTAGAACTGCCTTAATTCTTTGTGGCATATATTAAGCAAGGTCCTGGAAACATCCCAACAGGTCAGCTTTTCTGAAATTCTCAGACCAGCCCGTCTAGCACCAAACTCTGATAAACAAAAGAAACTGCTGGGTACTGATTTTGCCAGAACTATCATTGAGTTGTTGGTTGCTGATGTCACCATAAAACTCAATGACAATTCCATGAAATCAAAAGTTAGAAATAAGGACCTTGGTGTAACACTTGTTGCTGGTTCATCGTTTGTCATATATTTTGCAGTTACTTGAGAAACAGCCACATAAGAAAGATGTTCTCTTTGTACGATGCTGAGAAACTAGTACAATCTCTACATTACTATAATGTATTGTGAGCTGGCTGGATTTTTTTTTCCTTTAGCTAGTTCAGAATGGTGCAGCTTGCGTCCTAACCCAGCCTAGCCTCATCTTACACTGGCTACACAGTATAGCCCACTTCGCGCACTTAATCTGAGATAAGCCTTCTGTTAATCCCTTGCATCAATCACAGCTCAGATTGCTATGTGGCTATTTTTTCTTATACTGGCACTAAACTGTAATGAAAAAAAATTAATCCAAAATCCAGGGTATTAGTTAGGACTGTCACAATTATTACATAATCGTCTAATTGCAATTATTTACGATAATCAATTAAAATTATCGCAATTCTGAAGGCCTACAGTAACTTTCCACAGCTGGTGGATTTCTGCAACAAGCAGAATGTGATTTGGATGTACTTTGTTGAGCCAACTAAATAAAATGCATTCACTGAGATGTTATGGGGTTAACTTCTAACTTGGTGCTTTAATGTTTATAGGACAGCGCTGAGTAATGCTGGATGCCTTTGTTAGCTGTATGGTAAATTCTATTTTTTGGGATGTGTGTAGGCATGAGTTTTTGGGTGCACGCACATGCAGTGCATTATTCTAATCGGTAGTAGCTGCTAATCAAACATACATAGCTAGCGAGCAAGATGACTGTTCAGTCACTTTAGGCTTGTACTTCATTAGTTGCAGTTCAAAGAACAGACAATTAAATCATTAATCACAATTATTTGATTGACAGCCAATTGTACAGGCCTAGTACATGGGACTGTGGTAGCCTAGTGGTTAAGGTATTGGATTATGAACCAAAAGGTCCATAGTTCAAATCCCACCTCTGCCACTGTTGGGTCCTTGAGCAAGGCCCTTAACCCACACTTGCTTGGATTGTAAGATCAATTGTAAGTCGCTCTGGATAAGAGCATCTGCTAAATGCTGTAAATGTAAATGTAGTAGTAGTGTGAAGTTTTTCTCTCTTTTCTGCCACAACAGCCTTTACTCTTCTGAGAAGACTCCACTAGATTTTGAAACTGATGTTGGAGAATACACCCTCACTGTTTCAATTAATCTCAAAGATCTACAAATTAGGGTCAATGCTCTGTTCATGCCAGCCAAGCTCTTCATCAAAGTGGGCAGAAAATTTTTTATGAACTCAGAGCAGAGCAGCCATACTGAGAGTTACTGGAATGTTTAGTACAACTCATTTTACTGCCACTGCTGTGTGTGAAGATTTATTGCTTGTACGTTTCATATTATGAATCTGTCTGCAGTGGGCATGGCTGAAATAACAAAGATTTAGAAGTTGTGTCCACCTTTAGAGTATGTAACGACTTTGAGAACTAGCCCTCAAACCGAAAACAACAAGTACTGAGCAAATTTTTCCCATAAGGGATAATGTAAATTAAATGAATCCATTCCAGACCCCAAAAATTCAAAATGTATAAGGCATGATATGCATTAATGGAGTTGTATTGTGCATGTGCTCCCTGAGAACTGAATTCAACGAGTTCCAAGGTGGTCATGAACCGAGGTACCACCGTACTATGTAAATAAAAATATTTAATAACAATCATAGTAACAAAAGTCATAAAGCGCATCACAGATACATGTGCGTACATTTGTTGATCTACCTGATTGCAGTCCAGAGCAGAACATGGAGGAAAAGTTTTGCAGCGTGACATCCACATCAGTGGGGCTCTTCAGAGCCAGCAGTCGAGGCAGCAGTGTAGCTAATGACTGCACAAAGAGCCGTGCGCTCTGCTGGTCGGCTTCCTGGTTCTTGAGCAACTTGAGTGAGAGCGCGGCAGTGCGCAAGGAGCGGTGTGCAGAGCTTTGGCGCAGCGTCGGCTCATCGTCCGCCAATGAGCCGTTGTCCGAGCCAACATCAGAGACGTCCGACCGACCAGAGTCTTTTTCAGCAGCTGTGGAGTACTGATCACACGAGTCAAACTCTGTGCGGGATAGCTCTTGCTCATCCACACTAAAGTTGCTCTCGCTGTAGCGTGAGCCATGCGAGCGAGCGCGAGACTCTACCGACAAGAAGTTGGTGATGTCTGGATAGGCCAGTGTGTGACTGCGTTGGACCACATCAGGAGGGGCACCGCTTTCCCCTGCAGCGCCGCCATAGGAGGAAGGTGAAGGGAGACGTCTGTCATCTCCGCACTCCTCTGGAGTGGTTCGGCCCAGACCCTCCTCTAGAGTGGTCTGCCCCGTGTCGGTGGTGACGCTGATACTGATGTCAGGGCTCCTTTCAGAGGTGATAGGCTCCCAGGCTGCATTCTCAGAGGACAGCACACGCCGCTGCCAGCGGAAATCAGCTTCGTTCAATTCCACGGACTCACGTGCCAACTCCGCCCCTTCCTTCAAATCATCCAGTCTACGTAACAAAAGATGGGTCTGGTGCTGTTGCAGGCCCCGGCCCTGGCTGAGCTCATCCAGGGCAGCCAGCAGTGCACAGGCACAAGAAACAGAGGAATAGCAGGCCTCAATGCCACCCTTAATGCAAGCCTCTGTCATGCCGTCCATCACCCTGAAGAAATACAGAGGTGCTATCAAACTCAAAGTCACTGAAATGCAGATTTAATGCTCAGGAACATTTTGCTCACAATTTGAGAAGGTCTAGGTGTGACTTCCTCTTTGTGAAGGATCTCTTCCTGGTGTCAGGCTCATTGAGACATGGGCCGGCCAGATCAAACAAGCGCTGAGGGCTTCCAAGAATCTAAAGGAGACCAAGGTTGGTAAAACAAACATCCCACACAGAAAAAAACACATTACCTTAACTAGAGACGCACCGACTGCAAATTTTCTTGGCCAATTCTGATTGGCTGATTCCAATTCTCTTTCTTCTTCAACTTTTCTGATAATATAAACTTCTTCATTGCTAAAGAAATATAGCAGGTCTGCTGGTTTGACCCTGGCTCTGCGCTCAGCCTTAGCTTTAACCTCTTTACCTTTAATGTCTTTACCTCAAATTCTGCATATTCGTCAGGATGGTGATGTTTTAAATGTCTTATTAAATTCTTTGTTTCGAACATTTTCTGAGTTGTTCCTCCACGGCTTAATTTCACTATGCATGTATTGCAAACAGAATGCTCTTCCACGCTGAAGATAAGACCGTGTCCGAAATAAATCTCTACTCCCTCATTAGTATCTCTACTCCCTCATTAGTATCCCTACTCCCTCATTAGTAATGTGCCATGTAGAGAGAAACTACTTAGTTCACCAAGTAGAACTCAAAACACAACTGATGTTTAAATGCTATTAATGAGTGGCTGTGTTGTGCCGCTGTCATTGCCGTGCAATGCACAAATGTTAATTTAAACTGTACAGAATTGGTTATGAGACTGATCGGCCGATCACCGGTTATGGCCGATCACGCTAAATACTGGCCTATTCCAGTCACTGGCCAATTGATCGATGCATCTCTAACTTTAACCATAAGTCCAATAGTAACCCATAACTAACCCAAAATAGCTTTAAAACTTAAAAGAAAGGTCACCTCCTTCATAATCTTCATGGCCTCCACTCTGTGCTGTGGGGGTGGATAGAGTAGCATGCGGTGATAGAGAGACTGCAGAACAGGCTTCATAGACTCCACACAGCTTATGAGTCGCACAAGTTCAGCTGCAATGTAGCAGATGGTGCGGATCACCGGACCAATTATGGCAGGGGCACTGGAGGAGCAACCAGAGCCCCGTCCCTGATCACTCACTCCCGGCCTGGATGTAGCATCTACCTCCTGGGACAGAACTCCATGAGCTGAGGTGATGGTTTTGTCGTTCACTGGGTTCCCCATGATCGCCACCAGAACTGGGCAGAGCTGCTTCCTGCAGTATGGAAGACGCGTGACAATTAGAGCGTGTCAAAATCAATGTGTTAATGGCAATAATTTTTGTTAACGCCATGAATCGCATTTTCATTCACTTGATTCACTCATTTTTCATTACTCATCCATGCGAGGGATCAATACGCATAAGCTACAATCATTATTCCGTCAATTCCACACTCCATATATAGCACTGTTAGCCTATAGTGCCAATGATTTTGGACACTTCTTTATAGGGCTTTACTCATTACTATGCGACAGTAGATTCTATCACGCAAGCACAACAGTCTGGTGTGATCGTGTGGTTTGGTAAAATGATAATAAAAGTTAAAGTAAATAAAAGTAGCGTAATAAAAGTATATAATGGGATGTACTTTCATTAAAATGTATTTTTTTGTTAACATGGTTAACATGGTATGCATTGATGATTGAATTTTCACAATGAAAACAAGATGAGAATTAAATAAAGTTACACTGGATAATGAGAAACACAGTGGTACCTTGGTTCTCATCGTTAATTCGTTCCAGAAGGTTTGCCAAGAATCGAAAATGGCGAGTACCGAGCAAATTCTTCCCACAAGGAATTAATCTGTTCCAGACCTCCATAAAATCCACACTGTATAAGGCATTGTATGCATTAACGGAGTTGTACTGTACAGGTGCTCCCGGATTCTCGATGGGGTTACATTCAAAATAATCCATCATGAACCAGTGAGTTTAATACAGTCTATACTTCATCACAGCTGAGCCAACCTTATTGATTAAAACACTTACATTAACCAACATTTGGCCAAAATCTTTAACTCAAAGCTTACTTTATAATAAAGTGTTGAAAATCTCATCGAGCAAACAACGATAGCAGACAAATTGTTCTAGTCAAAATGCGTTGAGAACCGAATTCGACGAGTTCCGAGGGGGTCGAGAACCACTGGAGGTACCACTGTATGTGTCACAAAATGTTAAGAAATAAAAACCACACACACACATATTTGTTAATTATGTTAAGGCACATAGTATGATGTGTATCGGGCTGGGTTTTTGTAGATATGGTGCTCTCTCTGAGAAGAACTAGAAGAACGGATTTATGGGATATTACTATGGAAAAAAAAGTAAGTGCAAAATATTTGGCATGAAATTAACTGGAGAAAAAAATACACAGCAACCCTCAAGAGAGTACCTGCCACTCAGAACTGTACAAAAATGGTAAATTAAGCTGGTTACCTTAAGACTTATCAAGACAGATTGTGCACACAACATACGTTAACCATCGTATCTTTGACTTTAGTTTCATGTTTAGTTTTCAGTGTTATATAATGTTGATAAGGCATATGTGCAGCACTTTATCATTAGCTTACGTGTTCGGGTCTCATTGTACACTTTGAATAGCAGTTTAACTGTATTCTCATTTGTCTTGAGGCTTAATGATTGAGACAGAAACTCCTACAGCCCTTCCAAATACTGCTGAAATTTTTACATTTTTCGGATGTGCAATGCTGACTGAAATTTAAGACCTATGGAAATTACACTAAAATTGGCCTAGTTGATGTTACAAAAAGGGTTTTACCAGACGAGATCCGTAAAGCTGCGGTGCAGGTGCATTGTAGCAGGGCAGCTGCTCAGTACAGATAAAATGCACTCCAGATACAGCAGCTGCAGCATCTGGTTATCACTGTTAGGATAAAAAAAAAGTGCTTCTCCATAACAGAAACAGTGAGAAAGATAACATCATGGCTTGAGGCAAACAGACTCACAGTTAGCACCACTAATGTTCCATTTAACACATTTATAGTCCTCACTGTAATATCATTATTACAAATGTATGTAATTTAGCTCGAGTACTGAACTGATAATCAGTTTGCACAACATGGCTACACAGTTCTCATTACTGCAGTTGCTTACTTTGAAACAGACTCCAGTTTTTCACAGAACACAGTAAGAACAGTCACCACGTCCTCATAGAGTGATACTGAGGTGGGAGAGATGTCTGTAAACACATACACACCCACACATACATACTTTCAAATAAAACACTGCTGCCTCACATATATTCAGCTTGTGCTAACAATCAGTACACTCAACGACCTTTGCGTTGGGATATTGGTGCAGAAGGCTGAAGTCCATCTTCACCCTGCAAGCAAAGAGCAGAGCAGAAAATAAAAACCTTCAAAACAATTACGTTTACATTGTGAAAAGTGCAAGGAGGAGGGGTGTAACGATGCATCGTTGCAAAAGTAAGGAAAAAGTGGCACTGTGTCTGTCGTTGGGTGGGACGATCGTCTAAGGATTAAACTTTCTTGATTTTGCCGCCATCTAATGCAATTCCAGTTTTGAACACTACATGATATCCGTCATACTTGGAAACATAATTTATTTTAATTGCAGAGGGCTGAAGTTTCATTTAGTTTAAAGTTTTATACAAGTACACCATTTTGAGTTGTTATTCTTCAGAAATAAAAGAGGAATGTTTTCCCCAGGTTATTTAAGATATGGTTAAGCTTATACAATGAAACAGTTATACAATGAAATTAGGATTACTGCTCCTGTAAAGTGCAAATCTACACAAAACAAAATAAGACAGTCACACACACACAAATGCGTTGCCCTTCAAGATCAGTATTGCACTGATAGAATAAAAAGAAATACAGAATCATATTGTAATGATAGAATAGGATCAGCTTGCATTTGTCCTATTTATCATAATAACATTTCCTTACATAAATTTACACTTGCAGCATTTAGCAGACCCTCTTACCCAGAGCGACTTACAATTTATACAGTCTTATAATCCAAGTAATTGTGGGTTAAGGGCCTTGCTCAAGGACCCAATAGTAGCAGCTTGCCAGTGGGATTTGAACCCTGGACCTTCTCATCCATAGTCCAGTAGCTTAACTGCTAGACCACCACTGTCCCTGTGTATAAATGTCTCTGGTATCACAGCATTCTGTGTTTATAATCAGAGTGGTGAGGCTGTTAGATTAGAACGCTTTTTGCTCTTCAATATTTCAGCATAATGATCTGATTATTTATTTATTTGCAGAAACCATGTTTCAAAGACATAGCCTACATTACAAGCACACTGTAAACTCGACCTGCTCTGAAGTCGGTATGACGATATAAAAAACGTCAATACTGCCCAACCCTATCATACACTGTCAAAGTCCTTACCTTATGTCACATTACACCCTGAAAACTTAAATCATATAGGTAATCGTTTTATTTACCAGCAGTTTATACAGTTTAAAACAACATTAAAAAATTCAGCTCAATTATTCAAACTTACTTAGTACAATATCAGGTTTGACTAGAGCACCGGCACCCGTAAAGTAACTACTGCAAATGTATTCAAGCACAACCAACCACCTTCCAGGTCAAACTCCATGCTAACTGTCCCGTCCTGACCTCAATTTCATTGTTAATTTGATTATTCCAAACCACTACTAATAGCACCTGGTAACACAATGAATTCACAATGGCAGGAAAGATGTTCACAAAAGGCCTGCAGGATAAAGTTGTGGAAAGGGACAAGACAGGAAAAGGTTGGAAGATCTCAGAGGCTTTAACTAAGCCTTGGAGTGACGCTGAGAGTATTGACAGTAACTGCAAAGTATATGGCAATGCCAACACCTTGCCTAAATTGGGCCATCGCTCCAAACTGGGTGAACAAACCAGGACGATTACAACCATGCATGCTACCAAGAAGACTGGGGCAACTTTGAAGGATTTACAAGTCTGTATGGCTGAGACTGGTTGGTATTTGCATGGGAGAACAATCTCACAAGCTTTACACAGAGTAATCTGGCAAAATATCTTATCATGATTTTTCCTTATCATGATAATTGCTAGACTGCTGAAGATGGGCAAGAAAATGACCATAAACACACCGCCAATACCACCACACAGTGAATGTCCTTGAGTGGTCAACTTAAAGCTCTGACTTAAATCCGACAGATGAACTTGAAGAGAGCAGTCTATTACCACAGACCACAAAATGTGACTAAACTTGAACATTTCTGCAAGAAAGATTGTATAAATATTCCCCAACTTTAGGTATGCAAACTGCAGAGACATATCCAAACAGATGACTAATTAAAGCAATGGGTCAATCTACAAAAATCACTTTTCATACCCTTTAAGTAATTGTCAAAATTGTTGCCTTTTTTCCCCTCTTTACTTGAATGCTGTTAATTCAAAATGTGTAAATAAAGCTGAAAAAGACATTTTTAAAGTGGGTTTTGATTTAAGGCTGTAAGATTTAAAAGTGACTATTTTAAATGGATATGACAATTGTCTATACAACATATTTGTTAGTGTATTACACCAAATAGTGAAATTGATTGTAACAAAATGTCACTATGCACATGCAATGTCGTGAAATGTTATGGGATAAGGCAACACGAAGTTAATGTACTAAATAAAATAAACTTAGAAAATCAGAAGTAAACACATTTGTTTGAGACGTGACAGAACTGGATGTGTGTTTTGATGAATGACTCACCAAGCTGTCATGTCTGTGTGTCAGCTGAAGAGTAAGGTCTCCCAAAATCTGACTAAGCGTTGCCCTCACCGCCGTGTTGATGCTGCGCTGATGACAACTTGCTATGTATGTCTGGATACACAACTGTGTACAAAAACGCACACATACATGCACAGCTCATTAACTTAAACCCACAGCAAGCATATTTACAAGAACGGAAAAGTAACTTGGGAGAAGCAACATAAATAGCACAAATAACATTTCTTGATTAAGACAGTCCAGTTGATTTATTGTCAAGTCAAAAAGTTTGAAAGAAACTGTAGGCTAATTTGATTGAGCAATATACACTCACCGGTCACTGCACTTGCCATATAGATTCACTTTGTTAGTCCCCTTTGCTCCGTTCTCCCCGCCATAGGACCACCACAGATCAGGTACTATTTGAGTGGTGATTCATTCTCAGCACTGCAGTGACACTGATGTGGCGGTGGTGGTGTGTTAGTGTGTGTTGCACTGGTAAAATTAACACTGTGTTCACTCACTATCCACTCTATTAGACACGTCTACCTTATTGCTGTACCTTACAGATTTAAAGTCAGAGACAGTAGCTCATTTGTTGTTGCACAGTTTGTGTTAGTAATCCTCTTAACCTTCAACAGTGCTCACAGGACGCTGGTGGCTTATCATTTTGTTTGGTGAACTATTTTCAGTCCAGCAGTGACAGCGAAGTGTCAGTATCCACACATGACAGCACTATACAGACTAACACACCATCACCACATCAGTGTCACTGAGAATGATCCACCACCCAAATAGTACCTGATCTTTGGAGGTCCTGACCATTAGAGAACAGAGTTAAGGGGACTAATAAAGTGTGTAGAGAAACAGATGGACTACAGTCTGTAGTAGTATAGCAGTTATTTTGCATGATATCAGTCTGTAGCATGATATCAGTTATTGTCCATTCAGTTGCCTGTTCTTCAAATAAGGGGTAGTTTTTGTTCATATTGAATTAAAGTATTTAAAAATTAAAAAGAAAATAAATAAAAAAATAAAAGCAAGTAAAAGCAATATTTGTGGAGGGCACTGTATGTGTTTATCTGATCATCAATAAGTTACTACTATGTAGTAAGAATGTTCTTTGTGTTGAAATGTAAAAGCAATATTTCTAATTTAAAAGCTCCTATACGTAAAATACCCAATTCACATGAAATTGTTCTAAAAACGTTCCACTGCAACTGTTTACTTTTAAAAACTTGGGTGGGCAATATGGTTAAAAAAAAATAAAAAATAAAAAAAATAAAATAAAAAACTAAAAAACCACGACGAAAATTAGACATTTCATGACACACAATATTTATCACGATACATGTGGTCACAGACAAAATGCACCAGTAATGACAGATTCTTAAATCACTATTAAAATATCCCACACTTAGTAAAGTGATTTTATTCAATATGTGCTGAACTTCACCCAATTAAACAAGACTAATTCCAGTCTTTATTATGGAACTTGCAGTTGGTCAGTGGTTTTTTAAGCACTGACCATATCCTCGATGCGCACAGAAAAGCATACTGTCTATCACAATAACAATTTATCACGATACAATAAAATAGTGTCATATTGTCCACCCCTAGCTCCAAGTATCACGCATCACAACCCCAGGAAGATTAAAATAAATTCCTCATTTTCCCTTTTTGATTGCCCAGCCCTAATAATCTCCATCTTTACAAGTTAGTCATTAAACTGATGGGGTAAGGTCACTACTTAACAACTACATGTCCCATGTGTTCCTTTTTTCCACACTCTCATGTGAATGTAATTACATCAAGGGAGCTGAGCTGGGACATGGCAACAGTAGGAAGCCCAATCACCAAGGTAACAGATGTTCAGAGACAAGAACATTTTATGCAGATGATTTGCGTTCATGGAATATTACTAACAGCTGTGTACCTTTTAACTAATCAAAACTACACTCTGCAGCATATGGACACATCTGAAACAGACTGAGGTAGACAGCAAAAGAGAATCATGACAGAGTGATAAAGATATATAAATACAGTGAGAAAGCACGATGGAGAGAACCTCTGTGTGAGTCAGACACGAATGTGTCTGGCAGGATCAGACTTGTACCCAGACCCATCTGTATCAGTCAGTGTTTTGGGGATTCATTTTCCAATCCTGCTATAATGTATATATTACCAGTACACATGCATGTGCTGCATAACAGGTCCAATAAGGTTATTATTCTTATTATTAAGGGAATTAACCTACATAAGGCATGCATCACCTTGGCAGATACATTAGTTACGTCTAGTAAAAAAGTTATGATAATGTAAAAGTGCAGCTTCTGGTGCACAAAGTTTTATTAAACACATGCATCAGCATGAGCAGACTGAATGCTGATCAATGTTTAGATGGTCATCGAGATGATGAGCAGGTTTTACAGTTACATGCACTGGATCTGCCCTACACAGTGTGAGAACCATGTGTGAGTTGCGGGACAGTTGTGCAGAATTAGTATCCATTATCAGAAGTAAGACAACGAATCTCCCAGAGCAGTGTCACCAGGTGGACACCTTCAATGTGATCAATTACATCATCATGAATGAGACCGCAAGGACTGTAACGAAAACCAACAAAAGCAAGCATTCGGGTTTCAACATACCGTGTACTCAGTGCTGAGGTTCAAAGCAACACACTGACTGCAGGTTCTGCAGTTAAGTGTTATTTTGAGTACAAAGTCTTTAAGAATTGGGCTTCTGTAAACCCCTGCCACTTTTAGTGGCTTTTGTACAACAAGCGTCAAGGTACAATTTACAAGCTTTTAGAAGATTCCACAAAAACCTGGCAAGAGAATATTAACAGCAATCTGCAGATAATGCACCATTAGGGGTGAAATATACAACCTCAAACCAAAAAAGTTAGGAGAGTACTGAAAATGCAAATTAAACCAATCAAAAATTCAGCATGTCTTATGTTTACTTTGACTTTTATTTCATTCAAGAGAGTAAGATATTTAGGTTTCCATGTTTGTCTGGTCAACTACATTTTATTTGTTAATATACACCCATTGCTGCATTTCAGGACTGCAAGACATAAAAAAAATTGGGCCTCAGTGAAAAAACATCTTGTTAAGTGTTGCGAGAAGGAACAGCAACATTACAAGGTGGTAAATGCTTTATCATCCCAACTTTTTTGGAATATGTTGCAGACCTGACATCACGGAATGGATGTTCATTAACAAATGAAATTAAGTTGACCAGAAAAAACATGAAATAGCTCAGGTTCATACTGTCTTCAATAAAATTAAAGTGAGAGTAAATGTAAGACACACTGTGTTTGTTTTCTACTTGCATTTTCCATAGTCTGAAAATTTTATTGAAGCAAAACATTGAGTATTTGTGTGTGTAATGTGGGGGCACCCCTGGTCAGCACAATTCCAACCTAAGAATCCTGCATTTATGAGAAAACAGCACATGGGGTTAAGGCCCAATAAAAATGATTCTGTCAAGTTGTATTTGCCCAATTACTACTGTCCTGCTCATTTTGCATTTTCATTTGGATGACTACAGATAGGTGTAATATAATATGCTTAATGAACTGCATATTTAAAATTATAGGACTGTAGAAAAGCAATATGGCCACATTGTATCTTTGTTTGAATAAAATTCTATTAAATTACCTGCAAATATCAGTGACTGGTACAATTACAGAGACATTTACATATTTCAATGTTCATATTTTTTTTTATCTGTGCATCTAAAAATGACTTACCTCAGCAATTCTCAAAATGTTGTTCCCACTGACCTCAAAGCTGGAGGAGCAGGTGACACACAATAAAACCTAAGGCAAAAACAAAAGTTATAAGGAAAATAATTGAAGAAAATCACTTTCCCTTGACTCAGTGTTTCTCAGTCCTGGCCCTGGAGCCCCTTTAGTGCTTGTAGTGTTTAAACACACCCACTTTAACTAATGGGCTTGTTAATGTGCTGAGTAATTGGATCATGTGTGTTAGGAGTAGAGAAAACACAAACACGCAGAGCGGTGGGGTCCCAGCACCAGGATTGAGAAACACTGCCTTTATTAAATACCTAAAAAGGCCTAGCTGCTAGATGACAAGATGTCCTACAACTGTCACTGCTATCATTTTCATAACACCAAGAAATAACATAATGGCACCCAGAAATAGACAAAAAAGACTTACTTAGATTTATAACAAGCAGAACCCAGTTAGCATGACATTGCTTGTACATCAAAATCCATTACTTACTTACAGTGGGGTAAAAAAGCATTTAGTCAGCCACTGATTGTTCAAGTTCTCCTACTTAGAATGATGCGAGAGGTCTGTAATTTTCATCATAGGTACACTTCAACTATGAGAGACAAAATGAGAAGAAAAAAATCCAGGAAATCACGTTGTAAGATTTTAAAAAAAATGTAATTGTAAATCATGTTGGAAAATAAGTATTTGGTCACCACAAAAACAAGCAAGGATTTCTGGCTCTCACAGATCTGTAATTTCTTCTTTAAGAAGCTCTTCTGTCCTCACTCGTTACCCTGTATTAATGGTACCTGTTTGACCTCGTTATCTGTATAAAAGACACCTGTCCACAGCCTCAAAACAGTCAGACTCCAAACTCAACCATGGCCAAGACAAAAGAGCTGTCAAAGGACCACCAGGAAGAAAAACTGTAGACCTGCACACAAGCTGGGAAGAGTGAATCTACAATAGGCAAGCAGGTTGGTGTGAATAAAGTTAACTGTGGGCCAACTTAGCAATTGTACGAAAATGGAAGACATTTAAAAGACCATTGATAGTCTCCCTCGATCTGGGGCCCAGACGCAAGATCTCATGCCGTGGGTCAAAATGATTAATGAGAACGGTGAGCAAAAATCCCCAGAACTACACGGAGGGACCCTGATGAATGACCTCCTGCAGAGAGCTGGGACCAAAGTACCAAAGGCTACCATCAGTAACACACTACAACAGAGAGGCTCCGATCCTGCAGTGCCAGGCGTGTCCCCCTGCTTAAGCCAGTACATGTCCAGGCCCGTCTGAAGGTTTTGAAGTGTGTGCAAAACTGGTGAAGACTTACAGGAAACGTTTGACCCTGCTGTCATTGCCAAACAAGGTTATGTTTACAAAGTATTGAGTTGAACTTTTTGCGATTGACCAAATACTTAATTTCCACCATAATTACAATTAAATTATTTTTTAAAATCCCACAATGTGATCTTCTGGATTTTTTTTTTTTTTGGTTCTCATTTTGTCTCTCATAGTTGAAGTGTATCTTTGATGAAAATTACAGACCTCTCTCATCTTTCTAAGTAGAAGAACTTGCACAATCAGTGGCAGACTAAATACGTTTGTGCCCCCACTGTATCTTCAGAACCAAAATTATACAGCTGAAAATGGCAAAATCTTTTCACTTTTTCTGTCAACTGAATAATTTATTTATACCAAAAACAATGACCTTTCTGACTAAACAATCAAATTGCAACCAGCTTGAATTGAATGTACATGCTTTGTAAATGCAGCAAAATATGTCGGCTGTGTGGAAATTTGTGTGTCCAGAGAATGACACAAGAATGGCCGTTTGCAGACATTGTTCAGCTGAATTGGCAATAGGGGGTACAGTTTTTAGAGTCCAATAAATATTTACGAAATTTTGTAGTTTTGTAGTTTCCCAAATCGGAAAAAATAGGGATGGTATGGAAAATGCAATATCAAATCAAAAAAAAAAAAAAAAAATCCCAAAGGCAGCTGAAATACAAGTAACAGTGTACAATTTTGAGTCGTCGTAATACATCACATCGCACTGATAATTCAGTGGACAAATGAGTCAAAATACTGTACTGCAACATCTATAGGAGAGAGGATTGTAGGTGACACCCTATTTGAAATGTGTTTTTCCTTCCTTCAAAAAATTTTTTTTGCTGATTTTGAGCTGAAAATGATGTAGTACATCGCGAAAACAAATATCACAATATATTGCTGTATTGATTGTTTTAGCACAGCCCTATTTTTTTAATATACATTTTCCATACTGTCCCAACATTTTCTGATTTGGGAATGTACATGTAAGCCATTTAATTTATGCAATGGTTAAAAGAGTGACAAAATTAATGAAAACCTTAAAAAAAAACACGTATTGGTCTTCCACCAAAGGCTTGATTATTTTCAATTATTTTATTCAAACCTAGGGGCACTTGGAGTAGTCAATCCACCTAGTAGGACTGGCAGTATACATAAATAAAAAAAATGGACTGTTCACTGAATTTAATAAAAAAAAACATGCATTATTATGTAGAAATCAGCTGCAACCTGAACCAGAGATTGTGAGTGAGACTGACTGCATAATCACATGCACCAATTCCTCAACCATTCCTACTGTCTAATGTCTTGGAACAGAGGAAAGTAAAGTGGGAATACAACAAAGCATTTCAAAAGTGCTGTGTGAGAAAGACATTGTTTACCGTTCAACTAATCCACAGTGCCCGGGAAAAGTTCTCCCATGAGTGGGAGTCTGATTTTTACTCACACTAATAGCAATCATATGTAAAGATCTGCATCTGATAATGAAAATGGATGGATATGGCTTTCAAAACCCACAGTACCGAATATTCAGTCAGGGTTCTGAATATACATATTGGTAATACATATTGGTGAGAGCCAAAATTATGTGAACCTCTAAGATTAGCAGTTAATTTTAAGGTGAAATTAGAGTCCGCTGTTTTCAATAAGGTGCGAGTGGGCACCCTGTTTTATTTAAAGAACAGGGATCTATCAAAGTCTGCTCTTCACAACACGTTTGTTGAAGTGTATCATGGAACGAACAAAGGAGATTTCTGAGGTTCACAGACAGAGAGTTGATGATGCTGACCAGGCTGGAAAAGGTTACATAACCATCTCTAAAGAGTTAGAGACAGATTCAGTCAGACAGATTGTGTACAAATGGGGGAAATTCAAGACCATTGTTACCCTCCCCAGGAGTGGTCGACCAACAAAGATTACTTCAAGAGCAAGGCGTGTAATGGTTGGTGAAGTCACAAAGGACCTCAGGGTAACTTCTAAGCAGCTGAAGGCCTCTCTGACATTAGCTAATGTTAATGTTCATGATTCCACCATCAGAAAACACTGAACAACAATGGTTGTGGCAATCAGGGCAGGGTTGCACGGAGGAAAAGCCACTGCTCTCCAAGAAGAACATTGCTGTCAGCCCCCCCCCCCCAAGCAGATTTTGATTAAAGATCACTATCACATCTGCTACTCCAGTCGGCGTTTATTAAAAACCTACCAACTTAAAATTTAATACAACCTACGGAAATAAATCATCTTTGAGGGTGTAAATGAGCAATTAGAATGTGTGTGCTTAGCTCAACCCTGGACACGACTGCCCCTGCTAGGGTCAAACGTATTAGGGAAAAACAAAGGCTAGCCACCATGGTATAATGACCACTCCCGTACCTTAAAGCAAAGAACACAGCATTTAGAGGCAAGTGGAGACATAGTAAATTGGAGGTGTTTTTAAGATTGCTTGGAGGGACAGCATGGCAGAGTATAAGCATGCCCTCACTAAAGCTTAAAGCTGCCATACTTCTCTTCAATCATAGAGAAAAAATAAGAATAAATCCAAGATTTCTCTTTAATACAGTCTCCAAATTAACAAAAAAAACCCACAGAAAGTGACTCTCCCCATTCTGTGTAATTTCTTAACAGTATGATTTCATGACTTTCTTTTAATGATAAGATAGAAAACATTAGGCATAAAAAACTCAATGCTCATCACATCACCAAACTGTTCAGCAACCTTCCAGATGCAGCACTAGTGAAGACATCTGTTCAATTAGCCGTAAAATCAAGATTAGAATCTTTTACCCACGATTTACTAATACTGAACTATCCGCACTGATCAGCTCGGTCTAAGTCATCAACATGTTTCTTAGATCCAATTCCTACACGTCTACTCAAACAAAGTAATTACCTAGTGTTTTGGAGCTAGTGTTAGTTATTTTAAATTCATCCCTTACCTTAGGTTATGTGCCCAAATCCTTTAAGTCTGCCGTTATCAAAACCACTGATTAAAAAAGCCAATCTTGACCCTTGTGTGATATCTAATTATTAGACCAATTTTCAAATCTACCATTTTCTGTCCAAAATCTTAGAAAAAGCCGTCTATCAGCAGCTCTGTAGTCACCTCCAAAGGAATGAAATTTATGAAACATTTCAGTCTGGCTTCAGGCCCCATCATAGTACTGAAACAGCATATTACTAGGGTACTTAATGACTTGTTATGTCCTCAGATAAGGGATGTGTTTCTTTTCTTGTTCTTGTTAGATTTTAAGTGCAGCATTTGACACTAAGATCATGATGTTTTACTAAACAGACTAGAAAATACTGTAGGGTATTAAGGGATCAGCACTTTCTTGGTTTAAATCCTACTTAACTGACCGGTACCAGTTTGTTCATATAAATAATCTAAGATCTAAGCTCTCACTCAAAAATGGAAGTATGGCGTGCCTCAGGGTCAGTGCTTGGCCCGCTTTTATTCTCTCTGTACATGCTGCCACTAGGCCTCAGTTATTCGTAAACATGGCATTAATTTCCACTGCTAATGCAAGATGATACACAGCTGTACATATCAGCCAAACCTAATGACAGCCTTACAATCAACAAAATCGAGGGACTGTGTAAAGGAATAAAAGATTGGATGTTATTTAATTTTTCTCTTACTTAACTCAGATAAAACTGAGGTGCTATTAGTGGGGACCCAAGACTGTGAGAGACAGGTTAGCTACATCTATCCTAAATCTAGATGGCTGTCCAGTATTTGCCCCGTCCCGTCCTGTAAAAAACTTAGGGGTCACATTTGATTCAGATCTCTCCTTTGATGCGCACATTATTTCGCAGCATCACTCGAATTGCTTTCTTTCAATTACGTAATACATCGCAACTTAGAAATATCCTCTCTTTTAATGATGCAGAAAAAACTTGTTCATGCGTTTATAACCTCAAGGTTGGATTACTGTAACGCTTAACTTACTGGATGCTCTAGTAAATCTATAAATAAACTTCAGTTTAGTTCAGAATGCCAGCTTGCCCGAGTGCTAACTCGAACTAGAAAAATTGATCATATCACTCCTGTTCTATCATCACTGCACTGGTTACCAGTCAAATTCCGCATTGATTACAAAAATACTTCTTATAACTTATAAAGCTCTAACATGGCCTGGCCCCACATTTATCTGAGTGGACCTCTTAGAGTTTTACCAATCTAAGAACTCGTCTACTTCGTTCGCAGGGTGCAGGACTTCTTTTAGTTCCCTAGAATAAAAAAAGTGCACAGCAGGGGGAAAGGCTTTCTCATACATGGCCCCCCAACTATGGAATAAAACGCCCACACTTTCGTTCGAGATTCAGACACCCCTCCAAAGTTTTAAGTCTAGGCTAAAGACATACTTATTTACGCAGGCTTTTGAATAGATTTAGACCAGGTTGCATGCTTGGGTTGCTGAGGCCGGAGTTCTGGAGTCATGTCTGGCCTGCCTGCTTTGTCCGCTTGCCGGGAGTGTCGGGTGGGCGGTCTGGCTGAACTAGGCTTGGGTTCTCGTGATCTTGACTCATGCATCCTTGCCTTAGAATAAGGGCAGAGCTGGGGGTTCATAGTCAAAGAGTCTTATGGTGATCAGAGACGTTGGGTTGCTGTTCTTCTGCCGCTCGTGGGGTTTGCCAATGTCTCATGTGATCCCTCTTGGCTGTGTTTCCTTCCAGTTCTCCTCTTTCTAAGCTTTCTAGCTATTGCTGCTATAGCTAATGCTGCCGGGGTCTCATGCTACCACACTTGGCATCAAGTGATTGACATGGCATCCATTGATTTTTAAAAACATGACTGCTCTTAATCAATAACTAATTACATTTTCCTGTTTCTTCTCTCCGAGCTGTGTTGTCCGGCCAGTTCCGGCGCCCCACACATGATGTTCATCTGATGGAAGCCTTCCACTGTGCATAATTTAACATTATTATTCGGACCATGACTCCCATGACTTTAGTTTTCGCTCTCTAAGATTTATTCTATCATAGCCCAGGACACTTAAATGTCGATGTGAATACTTCACATTTTTTGTTCGAAAACCTTTGACTCCATGACTTTAGTTTCGCTCTTAGATTTATCATCTACGCCGCCCAAGGAGGTTGGGTCCCCTTTTTTGAGTCCTTGGTCCTCCCAAGGTTTCTTCCTAGAACTAGGGAGTTTTTTCCTTGCCACTGTCGCCCTAGGCTTGCTCAACTTGGGATTGGACGTAGTTATTAGGAGATTAATCTAAACTTGGTAAAGTTGCTTTGAGACAATGCTCCATTGTAAAAAGTGCTATATAAATAAATCTGACTGGACTTTGACGTGGACAAGCCAGAAGGCTATTGGAAGAATGTTGGGGACAATTAGACCAAACAGAACTTTTTGGTTTAAAAGAAAAGCGCTATGGTTTGGAGAAGGAAACACTGCATTCCAGCATAAGAAACCTTATCCCATCTGTAACATGATGGTGGTAGTATCATGGTTTGGCCTGTGTTTGCTGCAACTGGCCAGGACGGCTTGCCGTCATTGATGGAACAATGAATTCTTAATTATATCAGAGAATTTTAAAGGAAATTGTCAGGACATCTGTCCATGAACTGAATCACAAGAGAAGGTGGGTCATGCAGCAAGACAACGACCCTAAGCACACAAGTCATTCTAGCAAAGAATGGTCAAAGATGAATAAAGTTAATGTTTTGGAATGGCCAAGTCAATGTCCTGACCTTAATCCAATGGAAATGTTGTGGAAAGAGCTGAAGCGTGCAGTTAATGTGAGGAAACCCACCAACATCCCAGATCTGAAGCTGTTCTGTACGGAAGAATGGGCTAAAATTCCTCCAAGCCGGCGTGCAGGACTGATCAACAGTTACAGGAAACGTTTAGCCGCAGTTATTGCTTAACTGGGGGGGGGGGATGGTCACACCTGATACTGAAAGCAAAGGTTCACATACTTTTGCCACTCACTAATATGTAATACTGGATCATTTTCCTCAGCAAATAAATGACCAAGTATAATTTTTTTTCTCCTTTGTTTAACTGAGTTCTCTTTATCTACTTTTAGGACTTGTTTGGAAAATCTGATGTTTTAGGTCATATTTATGCAGAAATATAGAAAATTCTATAAACTTTCGAGCACCACTGTAGGTTGTGAGTGGTTATTTGAGTTACTGCCTTTCAAACCAGTCAGACCAATCAGCTCTGACCTCTGGGATCAACAAGGCTTTTTTGCCCAGAAAACTTCCACACACTGAACATTTGTTCTTTTTCAAAGAATTCTCTTTTTCAGCAATCTCTAGAGATGGCTGTGTGTGAAATCCCAGCAGATCAGCAGTTTCTGAAATACTCAAACTAGCCTTAGAACAACCATACTATGTTAAATGTCACTTCAGTCGTCTTTCTTCCCCATTCTGATGCTCGTTTGAATTTCAGCAGGTCATTTTCACAATGTCTACATGCCTAATTGTGACCAAGTCTTTAGCTCATGAGAGATTTGTGTTAACAGGCAGTCGAACAGGGATACCTAATAAGGTGTAGAGGTGAATGTAAAGGCTAGAATATTCAACTTCTATTTTGGGATAAATTGACAGCGCTACAACCCAGTGGTTTGTTTTCAGAATGTTGGAGAATGTGCACCAAGATAACTTTCTCAAAAATAATTGCTGAGTAATGTTATCCTACATAAAAGACTACAAATGAGATTGATGGATTGACTGGTCAGTGTTTAACACCATGGTAACCCATAGGTCCTTTCATGGCAGAATGTGGTAGTGGTGGGTACATGTTGTCAATTTCCGCCTGCTTTGTCTTTGTCCAATGGTCTAGATTAGTCTTTCAGGCCTGCTGCTGACAGGAAGTTGATCAGGATTATTGTTGAGGGTGAAAATGTTTCTCCTATTGTTTTCAGCATTAGAAGCTTTTCTGTATTTCCTGGCAGTGTCCCATGCAGCCAGTTACAGGGATGTTGCAGGAATTAAACTGGAGCACTCTTACTCATAAACAATGGTGCATGCGACTTCAAATTAGAACTTAACAGTTCAACATGCAACTGTAAAGTTTTCAGTGCTGCAAGATAGAACTACAGAGCCAAAACTTACAAACACACAACCTTTCCCAATGCAACTGCACATAGGTGGAACTGTGCACCATTTTTGTCAGTTCATGTAACCTATATTATACTGTACACCATGCTTTTTTTTTAAAAAGCTCAAAATGCAAGTTACCATTGCAGAGACAGTTGTAGTGACTGACCTTCATGACTTCAACTTGTAGGTCTTCATGAAGAGCGGGTGTCACACTGACAGCTTCCAGCATTTGACTCAGCAGTTGTTTCTCTGGAACATCTGGTTCCACAACAAGAAAGCGATCCTCGCATAGAAGTTTCTGCAATAAATTACAAAGTATTTTCATACAAAATATATGATGTAGTTCTTTTTTATACCCCAACACGTAAATGCCACATGTATCATGTCACTTGTTCTTCATGCATACATTCTGCTAGGAAATTTCTAAAACAGTGACATGGTCGTTTTGTAGATTTGTAAAGAACTTTTCATGCCAACATTTGAATAATACCCCCTGCCCCCCACCCCTTTAATAACTACCAAATTAAGAAGTTACTGTATATAGCATGTTGAAACTTGGGAATTAATTTGCTACCAAACCATATGGACGTTAAGAAATAACATGAATTATGTAGAAATGGGGAAAAAAAATCTGAGACTGCTGGTGAAAATGCTTCCGTTTTTCTTGAATTTAATACAATGTTTTTCTATCACACATAATATAATCAGCATGACAACTTGAGTGAAAAACTACATACATTTCAGAATTTATTAGTATTTGGTATGTTCTACATTAGCTTTAATGACGGCATGCGCTTGTCTCCACGAGTTTATGCAAATTGTGATGATTCATTCCTTGCCACTGTCGCTCTAGGCTTGCTCAATTTGGGATTGGACGTAGTTATTAGGAGATAATCTAAACTTGTAAAGTTGCTTTGAGACAATGCTCCATTGTAAAAAGCGCTATATAAATAAATCTGACTTGACTTGACTCATGTTAACCAAGCATGATTATACAATATACCAAAAAACATCTTGTGATGTTACTGAATGCTTTTCTTTCTCATTCTTCAAGTCCTCCCTTAAATGCTTGATGGATTTTAGGTCAGGTTCCAAATACTAAAAAATTGTGAAATGTATGTATTTTTTCCAAATATTCAACTTTACACTCAAATTGCTATGCTGAATATATATGACTTGCAATGAAAAGCATTGCATTAAATTAGAAAAAAAAACAGCAACATGGAAGCATTTTCAGTAGTGATATCAGACTTTTGGACACCTTTGCATATGTTACTTTTTCACATTCTGCAGGCACTGGCTAACTAGATGAACACTGGCTAACTAAATGAAATACTGTCATCACCTGCATTCCTGCGAGGGCCGTCTGGGCTAGTTTGAGGTTTTTGGATTCCAGAGCAAGCTTAAGTGGGAAGAGGCATCTTTCTCTAAAGGCATAGAGGCGAAAGTTAGCAGATATCTTAAAAACCATATCACATCTTCCAGAGTCCTGGCTCCTGAGCACTGGCTTAAAACAACAAAAGCAACAATAGTAATTCTTATTTGAAGACAGTAAGAACGTAAAATTCTTATGAATTCTTACAGTAAGAATGTAGAATCTCCTAACATTTACCATAAAATTAATAAACCAATTCCTTCCTTTCTGTAATTGTACACAAGTTAGTTAACCACAGCTTTAAAAACAACAATGTGACATATTAGAGGATATTTCCTAATTTAAATCCTTTGAGAGGTTCCCAGATAATATATAAAGGTGTTGCAAACAAACACTTTAGTACACCCATTATTTTTATTTAGTACAATTATTATTTCAAATTTCCTCCGAAAGATACAGTGGGGCAAAAAAGTATTTAGTCAGCCACTGATTGTGCAAGTTCTCCTGCTTAGAAAGATGAGAGAGGTCTGTAATTTTCATCATAGGTACACTTCAACTATGAAAGACAAAATGAAAAAGAAAAAAAAAATCCAGGAAATCACAGTGTAGGATTTTTAAAGAATTGAATTGTAAAATATGGTGGAAAATAAGTATTTGGTCAATAACAAAAGTTCAACTCATTACTTTGTAACATAATCTTTGTTGACAATGACAGAGGTCAAACGTTTCCTGCAAGTCTTCACAAGGTTTGCACACACTGTAGCTGGTATTTTAACCCATTCCTCCATGCAGATCTCCCCTAGAGCAGTGATGTTTTGGGGCAACACGGACTTTCAACTCCCTTCACAAATTTTCTATGGGGCTGAGGTCTGGAGACTGGCTAGGGTACTCCAGGACCTTGAAATGCTTTTTACAGAGCCACTGCTTCGTTGCCCAAGCAGTGCGTTTGGGATCATTGTCATGCTGGAAGACCCAGCCATGTTCCATCTTCAATGCTCTCACTGATGGAGAAGGAGCATTTGGCTTAAAATCTCACAATACATGGCCCCGTTCATTCTTCCCTTAACACGGATCAGTCGTCCTGTCCCCTATGCAGAAAAACAGCACCAAAGCATGATGTTTCCACCCCATGCTTCACAGTAGGTATGGTGTTCTTGGGATGCGACTCAGCATCCTTTTTCCTCCAGTTGAGTTTTTACCAAAAAAAGTTATATTTTGGTTTCACCTGACCACATGATATTCTCCCAATTCTCTTCTGGATCATCCATATGCTCTCTGGCAACTTCAGACGGGCCTGGACATGTACTGGCTTAAGCAGGGGGACACGCCTGGCACTGCAGGATCCGAGTCCCTCCCGGCATAGTGTGTTACTGATGGTAACCTTTGTTACTTTAGTCCCAGCTCTCTGCAGGTCATTCATCAGGTCCCTCCGTGTAGTTCTGGGATTTTTGTTCACCATTCTCATGATCATTTGACCCCACAGGATGAGATCTTGCCCAGATCAACGGAGATTATCAATGGCCTTGTATGTCTTACAATTGCTCCCACAGTTGATTTATTCACACCAACCTGCTTGCCTATTGTAGAGTCACTCTTCCCAGCCTGGTGCAGGTCTACAATTTTCCTCCTGGTGTCCTATGACAGCTGTTTGATCTTGGCCATGGTTGAGTTTGGAGTCTGACTGTTTGAGGCTGTGGACAGGTGTCTTTTATACAGATAACGATGTCAAACAGGTGCCATTAATACAGGTACAGTGGAGGACAAAAGAGCTCCTTAAAGAAGATGTTACAGGTCTGTGAGAGCCAGAAATCTTGCTTGCTTGCTTATTTTCCACCATAATTTACAATTAAATTCTTTAAAAATCCTACAGTGTGATTTCCTGGATTTCTTTTCTCATTTTGTCTCTCTCAGTTGAAGTGTACCTATGATGAAAATTACAGACCTCTCTCATCTTTCTAAGTAGGAGAACTTGCACAATCAGTGGCTGACTAAATACTTTTTTGCCCCACTGTAACAGTGACTCATGGAAAAGTGTTCCACGCAATGCTTTCAAGGGCTGCAGTGTCTACAGAAACAAATCCCAAGCTGCAAATAACCACCTGGTTTTAGTAACAGGTTTGAAGAAGCGAAGCAAAAAAATAAACAAATAAAATAAATCAAAGCTCAGGTGTTGGGAGTCACTAGTGCAAATATTGTGCAGAATCTGTAGTGGATTTGGTGGATTCAGCAGACTATAATAAGGCTGTGGCATTATATCTGGACTGAAATGAAAAGTCAGTGAGCCAACAAATATGAAATTCAACACTGCTTACCTAAGCTTATATGCGGACATCTTAACTGATCCATTTTGTGCACCCAAGGTTTCTGTTACAAGCAAGGAAAAGAAAAGAAATTGCTCAAAATAAGTTAGTTAAACATACCAACACATATGTGTGAATATAGATTTGCTTTTTATTTCAACATAATCATAATACATGGCATATCCCTGCTAATTAATCACATTAGGCTCCTAGCGTGACTATACTCACATTGGTACAAGTGTACCTGCTAAGCCACTGAGCAGCAAAGCACTGCTGAGAAGTGTCTGTTGAGTTCTTCAATTATACCAAAAACTGGCAAGGTGACAAAATACTGGTTGTTATTATTATAGATTATGATGGCCATACTGTGAATGTTATGTCCATTATTTTTATTATGCAGCTTATTCTATCTGCATAGGCAGATTCTAATTGTATGTGCTCATGTTTTGTAACTTATGTTCAGCTAGTCTTGCTGAGATATCTGCATATCTGTGGCTTTTCAGCACCATATTTTCTTGCCAAGTATTTCTTGTTCATACATTAATAATTTGTATAGGTTTTAAATCTGAATCAGATTTCACATTATACCCAAATGAGGATGCACATGCTCCTCCAACAGAAGTAGGATAATAAAACTAAAGGGATTCAAGGGTCTGCTTTATTTGTATCTGTTTGCTCATATTTTGAGCAATACTAGTGTCTCAATGGAAAGAGTCAGCTGCTGGAACCAGCAGTCCTTACAGCTACATTAGTCATTTAGCAGATGACCTTATTCAGAGCGACTTACAACTGATACCATCTTACAATCCAAGCAAACCCCAGGCAAACTCCAGACTGGGCTTGCAATGTGAGGGTAGGGTTATGCGGTTGCGGACCTCTAGGACGACCTAACACCCTGTAAAAAGGTGGACCTCAGCCTTTGCCTAAGCTGTGGAAACCAGACTTCCCTACCCACGAAGCTGATCAGAATAAGCGGGGATAAATTGGAATGTTTTCCTTTTTATTATATTAAGCAGCGACATAGACTCACAGACCTCTTCATGAGCTGCACGTGTTCAACTGCTCGTTGTTGCAAGTATCTAATCAACCAATCACTGGAAGAAACTCAACGCATTTAGCTATGCAAACTTAGTCAAGATGACCTGCTGAAGTTCAAACCGAGCATCAGAATGGAGAGGAAAGGCGATTTAGTGAGTTTAAATGTGGCATGGTTGTTGCTGATATACAGGCTGGTCTGGGTATTTCAGAAACTGACGATCTACTGGGATTTTCATGTACACCATCCCTAAGATTTACAGAAAATGGTCCGAAAGAGAGAAAATATCCACCGAGTGGCAGTCCTCTGGGCAGAAAAGCCTTGTTGATGCAGAGGTCAGAATAGAATATCCAGACTTGATTGAGAGCATTGAGCTGATAGAAAAGCAACAGTAACTCAAATACCCACTTGTTGCATCCGGGGTATGCAAAACAGCATTTCTGAATGCACAAGATGTTGAACCTTGAATCAAATGGTCTACAGCAGCAGATCACACCGGGTGCTAGTCCTTTCAGCTAAGAACAAACAACTGAAGCTATAATTCACATGGGCTCATAAAATCTGGACAAAAAAAGATTGGAAAAACTTGCCTGGTGTTTATTTTCAGATGGTATGGTCAGAATTAAACATAAATGCATGGACAAGTCCCTGCCTTGCATCAGTGGTTCAGGCTGAAATGGTGGTCCAACACACTACTAGCAAGGTGTACCTAATAAAGTGACTGATGAGTGTAACTGCTGTAAAACTCATTTTAAAGCTCAATGGAAACAACTAAACAGTGCATATGTTCTGGCACCTTTCCTTTCGAGTAATGTGTTTTGTAAGGTCTCAAATTAATTTTCAGAAAAGCATAAAAATGTAAATTTGTCACTGTTGCCAACTTTTTCATAAGTGTAGGTCACAAATGATTGCTGTTATCGTAGGCTGCACGACTGACTAAATAAAGTTTATATTCTAGATTTGTATTAAAAACAACGTGTTATGGATTAGGAGCTACAAAACATGTCAACAAACACAAATTGTATTTCTTTATTAGCTTTATAGTCCTCCTGGCATAATAAACAATAGGTTTTGTAGCCCACCATTTTTTATTTGCAGATCAATAGCCTGGTACGCTGGCTACATTCGTTTTACTTACAAATAAAGAAAACATGACGACAAATGCCATAGCCTGAAGAGGTTGTCATGTGACTATTATAAAACAATTGCAGGTACAATGACACAACAGATTCAGTGTGAAAGCCACAGCTACCTTTCGGGTTGTAATTCAAAGATGTTGACAGGTGGAAAGAACAAACACTCACCACACGCCACACTGCAAGCATCTCGAATTGCTTTATATTTATTCCCGGACGCGTCCTTCTGAAGCTTTCTAAAAATTCCGTCCATTATACGATTATTGAGATTTAAGCGGTTAAGAAAAACACAAGTTAGGCCTTCAGGTTAACGCGATGCATCCCTGATTTATCGCAAGCAAAGGATGATTCACTCTTATCCAACGGTGATGCCGAAAGAGCAGGCGTCAGTCCTCTAAATGAGGAAGAAGGCTACAGTGCAGGTTTAATACGTTTGCAGCCTATAACAGTATTTCTGATTACGTAAACATTATTTCTAAAAAATAATGTAAATAAACCGCTGCGAACCGACCTGAGATGCGACCGCCTCATTCCCCGGAAACTGCGCTAAATAAAGGCAACACACGGCACAGGCGCGGCTTTAGCAAACACAACAGAGCAGCCAGTGTGAGCCATTGCACTAGGAGTCTTAAAGAGTTCTAATCTCTGATGTTTGTGTTAAGCATTTTCTTTATTGCTTAAATATACAAAAAAATTAAACAATAGTTTGCCACATACTATGGCCGAAGCGTAAACAGCCTTCACATAGCTGCTCAGCGGTATCAAGAGACCCACTTTACTATAAAATGTTGCTGTGCCTCGCTAAAAGTACGGAGGTAAAAAGTCAATTTTATCCTGGATTGCTGAGCAGAACTAATTGACACATCACGCAAATTCACTACAGGCACTACATTTCCCATAATGCCCCAGCATCTTTCCAAAAGCTTGAACCGCTGTCAGTCATAGCCACAGATTTTTCATGAAGCCAATATTTAAAAGAAAGTCAGTCAAGGTAATGATAGCTCATAGCTTTATGTTTAGTTAATGCAATTAATACAAATTCATTAGTGTTATTTTTTTCTTCATTTCTCATCCATGGAAGACAAATGCCCACTTTAGTGTTAGGCTAAATCATGTAATCTATTTAGTTTTTAACAGGCTTATTTTATGCACAGTTGTGCCCCATGATTGATTGGAAAACAGAGGAGTTCAGCTGTGCCCCTCTAAATTTTGTGTGTACCCTACAGCAACTAGTCTAGAAACACCTCTGCAGCTCCTCCAATAAGCTAATACTAGCGTTCAAGCTGTTTGGAATCACCAAAATATTGCTTTGTCTACACTGCTGGTCACAAGCTTTAGAAAACCACAAATTATTTCAGTTTTACTGAAATGTAACCAGACACCAATACCTTACAGTGAATAACCTGAAATTGTAAGGTAAGCAGTAAGATGTTAAGAGGTTTTGTTTGTTTGTTTATTTGTTTGTTTTATTTATCATAAATGGCTATTCACAACAGGAGCAACATTACATTGATACTAGCCAGACACAGTCACACATGGCCAATTTAGAGCAATCGATTAACCTAATGCATGTCTTTGGAATGTGGGAGGAAACTGGAGTACCCAGAGAAAACCCACACAAACATGGTTAGGACATGCAAACTCCACACAGCTGTCCAAGGTCAGGATCAAAGCCACGATATCTGGAGCTGTGAGGCAACCACCCTAACCCAGAGGTTAAACAAGTTTAGACTAAAAACTGTTTTTTTTTTTATTATCAAACCTGTGTCTTTATCAAAGCAGGGTTGTTACAGACTGTGTTATTACACCCTTTAGGACAGCATTTGAACAATAATTCACTACAGGTTGTAGTATTCTGCAATCATAATGGTGAGAAGAAGGCAGCCTGAAGCAAAAGGGCTACTACAGCATTTGGCAGCACTATGCAACACTCTCTGGATTAACCACAATTGGTCAGGATTTCATCTTGCAGCAAGACAATAGTACCCAAGGCTATGTCAGAACTGCCTTAGAAGACAATTCAAAATACTAGGCTTCAACTCATGGAATGGCCAGCACAATTTCCAGACTTAAAATCCATCGAGATGCTTTCAGTGCTGCACATTTGTGGGACAGTAGAGTGCCAGATTTTCACTCACAACCTTCAAACAGTTCAAACCTAAAACATCATCATATTTTTGAGTCCTTTTTAAGTCCACATTGATCCACAAGATCCCAATTAAACAAATAAGACAAAAATATTATACTATGCTATACTATTATTATATAATATTTTGTTACTTATTTATTATGGAGAATAACTAAATATTACATATCTGTGAATGGCAAAACGTTTGTAAACCAGTGTTTTCAATAACCAGTGTGTCACAAAAATGCAAACTCTGGTGGGTTTCCTCACATGAATTGCTTGCTTCAGGTTCTTCCACAGCATTTTTATTCCATTATGTTCAGGACAAGATGCAGCAAAACATTCCCAAACCATGATACTACCACATGTGAGATAAGTAAGCCATTGCCCACTCAGAGGAATTGTTTGCCCACCCAATAAAAACTGTAAAATCACTGAAAGTAGCATTCATAGTTTCCTGTAACTTTGTTATTTTGTCATAAAAAATTGATACCTTGGAAATATCTGCGGAACACGATTAAACACAGTGGTTGAAATAATGCAAAGTTAAGGCTCTATATCAAACGACTTCCTGCTCCCTACATAGGTGAACTACATACACTTTGAGTTAACAGTAACTTACACCACTTAGTGTCTGATAAAAATAAATTTGGGATTGAGACAACCAGTGTAGCTCTTAGCAAACACTGTAACAATGTTTGTAATAAATGATATTCTGTATTTGACTTTATTGTGCAAATAGGTCATGTCAACGCCAGTGTAAATATTGTATTGCCTTTTGTAACGTGTCACTTGTAGGCTGTGTGATTGGTGGGGTTTTAGCGAATAAATGAGCATGAATTGGGACAGTTTCAGTTTTCCCAGTTCGGCTTGACTAGGCACCTGCTTTCCCACGACCAGGATTAAGCAGAGAAGAAAATGAATGAATTTAATGAAATAATTTCCCACCCAAAGATTATATTCTAGTAATGCCTCTTCTTGAAGTTCTGCCATGCATGCTATTTGTCCAGAGTCCTCCTGATGGTGGATGAACATTGACATTAGCCAATGTGTGAGAGGCCTTTAGTTGCTCAGAAATTACCCTGAGTTCCTTTGTGACCTTGCCCACTATGACGCACCTTAGTCTTGGAGTGATTTTTGTTGGTTAACCTGGGGAAGGAAACAAACGGGCTTGAATTCCCTCCATTTGAACACAATTTGTCTCATAGTGTATTGGTGTCCAAACTCTTTAGGGAGGGTTTTGTAACATTTTACAGCCTGTTGATCATCCTCATAATTCTCCTACTGGAAGAATACATAATTACATAAAACATATATATCGAGCTGATATATAAACAAAAATTCTATCTTGGCTGGCATGTGCTCCCCTGTCAGTCTTTGTTTTCATAGTTAAATAAGTCGGCGACTGGTGGCCTTACATTGGACTCCTGTCTGGAGTTTGCATGTCGCCCCCACATCTACATGGGCTTACTCACAGTCCAAAAAAATGCGTTAGGTTAACTGATTATGCTAAATTGGCCCGGTGTGAGTGTTATGACTAATTTAGACGTAACCTTGTGCCAGTCACGAACACAAGCGACAAAACAAATAAATAAATAAAATTAAACATGTCAAATAATTGCCTACAGATTGCGGTAATGACAGTAATGGTGGGGACGGTAATATATTTTTCAGAAATATGCAAAAGTTGTATAGATATGAACAAAAATAATACATTCTGTGTATTATTATAAAAACACACACATTGAATAAATTAATTTATCACTTTTTATCATTTTATTGGACCAGAGAAATGTTGTCTGGGCTGGGGACAAGGTCAAAGTAGCAAATTATGGATGTTTAAAACATTAAAAAATTCAAATCATAAAAAATTCGGTGCATACTTTTTTTTGCTGATGCAATAAATAATCATTTAATATCTAAGCTATTTATGCTGTAATAAAGTATTTCCAAAAAGAATGTATAACCTTGGGATGTAAAAGTTTTACTATGTAAAAAATGTACTATGAAGGTTTAAAGTAAAACTGTTAAGTTTAAAGTTGAACCATAATAAGTCATAATTCTACAGTCACCTTTGTAGTTTGACCATGAGTTACAACTGTGATCTCTCACATTACTATGAAATTCATGGTCCCTCTTCAAGTGTTTAATGATACTATGAAATTCCATTTTGACAGTCTTAGTCCTCTTACATATTAAGTTTAACTATGTTTAACTATGAAAAGTTAATAATCACCTACTGGTGTTTAATGTTTCCAATGAAGTTTACAGTTCAACTATGAGCGTATATGTAAAAGGCAGGGGACAAATATGAAAAACAAATTGTTAAATGTGTTATTAATTTACAGTTTAGAAGACACCATTGCCTGTTGTTTTTCTGCCTGTGTTTGAATTGTACTGTTTATTAAATGGCAAAGAGCCAAAGTTACAAATCTGAGTTGTGAGATCTATACAGTATTCATTCATTCATTTTTTTATCCACTTGATGCTGGACAGAGTCGTGGGAGAGCTGGTGCCTAGACACAGGGCGCAAGGCAGGAGCAACCCTAGACAGGGTGTCAATCCATTGTAGGGCACATACACACTAGGGGCACTTTAGAGACACCAATTAACCTAACATGCATGTCTTTCGACTGTAGCAGGAAACCGGAGTACCCGGAGTAATCCCACACAGACAGGGGGAGGACATGCTGTCTTCTCTATGCTGTATTATAAAACTGATTTACAAGGGTGTAAATTATGAATTAATTAATGATTTCTGTTCTGTTCTGCAAGTTTACAGTTTATCTTTACAGCAAAACAGTCAGCCAGGTTTACAGTTTTACTATGAAATTGTACAGTAGATTTTTTTAAAGCAGAACTGTGAAATAATTCATGGTCAAACTTTAAACGTTCATTATTCAACCAAGTTTACAGTTATACTGCAAAATTAATGTAAGGGAGTATACAATTCGTCACTAGTCAATTATTTATCCTTTGATTAGGCAGGTTCGCTTTGTTTACTTCTATGTCTTGTGTGAAAAAAAACACGTCGTAGGTTATGAGAAAAATAAAAAAGTCTAAAGGGTTCAGAAGCTTTCAAGCTCCACTAATATTTAATAGTATCTAGTCTGTAATATAGAGCGCTCCGTGTTTCGGTTGTTTACTTTGAAAGCCAGAGCTCTTTATTGGAATGAACAGAGCGTGACTTGCTTCACGCCTCTAAATACAGGCAGCAGTACTGCAGGGACTTTGCTCGCTATTTTATCTAAGTTAGCGTGATGGCTGCCGTGTGGCGAGCTCGTATATTTGCCCGCTGCGTCGTCCGTTTCTCTGACCGTGATCTGTAAACTCGCTGATATTAACCTAGACCGTTCGCGCGACTTAAGAAGAAGTCAAGGATAAAAATCGACATGGTAAATATATTTGCTGAATTACAATTGAGTCACTTAGCTTAGCTTAGCTTATCCGGCTAACATGACGTAGTTTTACCTTTCCCACTTGTTTTCCGACAAATCCCCCCTACTGCCCCTTGATAGAATTGTAGGTTGTCCAATCAACAAAGGGGGCGAGATACTATAAACCAATCCTAGCGTAGTAGACCGACGGAATACAAGTGGGGAAAATGACGAAAATGTATACATATGCCGTAATGTCAGTATTGACCAGTTTGTTTACATGCTCTAATGTCCAGTTATGTAGCTATTCTCTCCAAAAGGAATATAAAGTTGTAGTGTGTTGTCTTGCATATGTCTGCTAAAAGTGCGTTTAGACGTTCACCGGCCACTTCATTAGGTACAACTGTTCGTTTAACGCAAATATGTAGTCAGCCAATCACATGGCAGAACCTCAATGCATTTAGACACGTAGACATGGTCAAGATGACTTGCAGAAGTTGAAACCGAGCATTAGAATGAGGACGAAAGGAGATTTGGTGACTTTGAACGTGGCATGGTTGTAGGTGCAAGACGGATTGATCTGTATATTTCTGCAATTGCTGATCTACTGGCATTTTCACACACAGCCATCTCTAGAGTTTACAAAGAATGGTCTGAAAAAGGGGAACTATTAATTGAGCCACAGTTCTCTTGACAGAAATGCCTTGTTGATGCCAGAGGTCAGAGGAGAATGGCCAGACTGGTTCGAGCTGATAGAAAGTCAACAGTAACTCACATAACCACTCATTACAGCCGAGGTGTGCAGACGAGTATCTCCGAATGTACAACATGTTGAACCTTGAGGCAGATAAGACAATATAATATAATCCTTTATTAGTCCCACAGTGGGGAAATTAACAGATTACAGAAGCAAAGTGATAGTAGTTCTGTAGATGGGCTACAGCAGGTAATAGAAAGGTGTACTTAATAAAGAGGCCGGTGACTGTATAACATAAGGAACTTTTATTATGTATTATATAGGTAAAAAGTCCACAGTAACATTTTGAACCATTAGATAGCTGTAAATCTTGCAGTGCCTTACATATACATTACATAATTGTACTGGGCAGTTTTGAACTGGCAGTATGGCTGGAGGTGGGATTTCCATGCAAAACCTTGGTAGTCCTGAGCCTCAACCCCTGAGGCACCACTGCCACAATGGTAAAAAGGGTAACAACCTCCCCAATATGTCATCATTTGCAAGAAAAGGGCCTTGAAGGCCCCATCCAAGTTTTACCCAATACTAACAAATAATATTCTGATACTAACATCTCATTTTTCGATTCTGAGTTTTCAAAGGGCTCACATTGAAAGGCTTCAGGAGAACTTTTGCTTTTATTTGCATTCACAGGATAAATGTGGTAGGCCTGCTAGCAACACAGGACTCCAGGCCTGTAACAGTCATTAGACATTACACTCTGAACAAACTAGCTATTGCAGGTAATATAACTGTGATAGTCAATATATAACTTAATGTCTCCAGGCGGCTACAGCACAAACTATTGTCATGTTATCACTGACGATTTTGCAAAATCACCTTCCTGGATTTGTCAATGTTTAACCTCCTAATCCAGCTCTTCATAAAACAGGTATGCGCCATTTAACGTCCATCCAAGCAACATCTGTTCGCTTTAATGGCAGAGGTCTTAAAAATTAAAATAAATGTTGCTGAACATGGCCACTGATGCAGATAGCGACGTTAAATAAATGAATAAACTTAAGCGTATGGCTTCCGTCAAACAAAGGTATCAGGTCCATCATACCATCCTCTTAAATGTTACAGACTTCCCCTACACAGGATTGTAACAGCACGTCACTGTATTTTATATAAATATTTTGAATTTCCATAAATTACAAAAAGGTTTACCATGTGGGTAACAGTCTAAATTTCGTACAGTTGACAGCATTGCAGTCATGTTTTCAGTGGTATCTCTGGTGCATTTATGTATTTTTTGCATGCATAATACCCTTTATATTTACAGCACAGTAGCCTAAATAGACTATGTGACTATTGAAAATGTAAAGCAGACATTAAGTGGCACATACCTGTACTTGTGTCCGTGTTAATCTCTTAAAATGTGTAATCTGTTCCAGTGTTATGATGATCATTTTATTAGTAATTGGTTCTTTCACCCATAAACAGGCAGAAAGCATCCAAACTGCCAGTGCTGGTTCTGTTGAAGAGGGGGAAGATGAAAATTCCAAAGATTCTAATTTGCAGGTCAGTGATCTAAGTCATCATTAGCAAATATCTGCAAGAGTACAATTCCTACACCCAAGGCTAGACCCAAAAGTCAGTAAATATTGTAATAATGTTCTCCTAAGTTGATGTTACAGCTGTAGATTTGGATTTTTACTTAGTTCATTTCTAAATTCATACTGTGATGGATCTCATTACCAGTTCCGTAACACAAGTACTGTGCAAAAGTCTTACGCATCCTATATTTTTAAAATTTATATTCTGCTTATTCTTTATGTTTTAGTGGCCACTGTAGTCCATCTGTTTCTCTGCATACTTTGTTGGGCTCCTTTATTATGTTCTCTAATGGTCAGGACTAGTGTCGCTTGATGTAGCGATATCTTACCATTAAAAATCGTAGGATCCCTTATTAGTGCGATTGCCTATAGAGTCAAAGAGGAGTCAAAGATTCAAAGAGGACTCAAGGGACCCAACCTACTTGGGCGGCTTAGATTTTATAAGTAAGAATTACACAAGTTATCTAATTAAAATGTATCCTGTATCATGAAGAGTATAATAAAATAGAGAATATGCCTCTTTTGCAGACTGGTCAGTGAAATTACAGAAAAGCAGCATTAGTGTGATTACCTTGAAGCTGTTATTTAGTGGTAAATACCCTTCAGGATTGTTCTGTCCACTTTTGTTTCAGCTGGAACTTAGTGCTTTCAGGGCTCGGTGGATGTCCGAGCTGCTGCCCAGCTCTGGTGCTAAGACCAGATTGTCAAAGGCTGGTGATCAGAAAAAGATACTGGAGCTGGCCAGGGAGGAAAAGGTATGTAACATTGATATGGATTTTTGGTTTTGTATAATTATATTCTCTTTAACAGTTTGGTGCTTGTACACCAAATATGGCAGACCAATATGTATTAGTCTTGGGACACGTACACATTACACCTACAGGAGGTTTTATAACATCCTACTCTAACTCCATAGTCATGGTGGAACAGAAAATGACGTCTTGATGCATGCTCAATAATCCAGGCAAGAAAATACCAGAAGTTGAATCTGTTCATCTGGACATGGATTTTGTCGGAGAAACGTTTTGTCACTCATCTAAGTGAATTCTTCAGTCTCAGCTAGTTGGAAAACTTCCCCAATCTGGCCTCATTGTTTTATTAATGTTTATAAAGGCATGGCTAGGTGCTTGAGTTTATACACCTGTGGCAATGGAACTAAATGAAACAACTGCACATTCTGGTCAATACTTAAATTTACTAGGTACTTTACAAGTGTGGTTATTTTTTTCATTTTATATTATTTTTTTCATATATTTTCATTTTACATAGCTTTTCATGTATGAAAAACTGACATGTGGTTGTTTCGATAGCATATGGTGACATTTAGCGCTCCAGTGCTGTTTTGAATCACGTAACGTAGCTCTGATAAACAGTTGTCAAACTGATTGGGAGTGCATTCTGCCACAGGCCCGAGAGCTGTTCTTAAAGGCTGTGGAGATGGAACAAAATGGAGCAGTTTACGAAGGTATTTTCTTTTTAAACACACAGCATCATGTGAATATCAAAATATGCAGTTTTAAGATGTTGCATAATCGCATCATGTGACTTTACAGCCATCAAGTACTATAAGAGTGCAATGCAGCTTGTGCCTGACATAGAGTTTAAGATCAACTACAGCAGATCTCCTGATCCGGACAGAGTTGGTGGGAACTAGTAAGTCCACTTCATAGTGTGTTGTCTTCTTCTAGCTAGGTACACAATTGTAATGGGTATTACATAAGCGTGTCATGGTCCATAATTTGACTGTGTGACAGGACTTCACAATACGATTATATTGCGATATTTCATATAGTTCACTGAAAATATAAAAACAGCTAAAATACAAGTTACCATGCACTGAGTCGTCTTAATATATCACATTGATAATTCAGTGGACAAACTAAGTCAAAACACTGTACTGTGGCATGCATTTTTTTCCTCCTTCAAAAAAAAAATCGATATTTTGAGCTGAAAATCGATGTAGTGTATCATGAAAATAAATATTGCGATATATTGCTGTTTTGATTTTTTTTTTTTTTTTTTAAGCACCGCCCTACTAACAGTAATGTAAAAAAAATGTTAAGGCGTAATTCACTTTTGTTTGACTAGTTCTAATATTTGCTTGTGTCCCTCTTTACAGCTTGGAGGAGAATGAAAATGATAATCAGATAGATGATCTCCTTACTTACTTCCAACAGCAACTTACTGTAGGACATTCTTTGAAGATATGTGAGCCAGAGCTGGAGACATCACAGACGCATATTTCCAGTAAGGCTGAATTTCCAGTCTACATATTTACACGTTGTGAATAATAATTCCTGTATATGTTTGAAATACATATTTTTCTTGTGTTTTTCACCATAGGCATTGCCTCTTAAGTGCTAAATGTACCTTTTCGATGGGGTTTTTGGTGAGCTGTGAGTTGACATGGGGGCGGCTAAGAGCACTCTCCCTCGTCTGCAGGGTTTTTCTACAATTTGTGCAAGTAAACTCTTGATCATATGCAAGCCTTTAGTGGGATCTAATGATGTTTTTGAAACTTACATTTTTGGGAAATCAGCAGGCGTGCTCTTATGCAAAGCACTTAGAACTGATAGTTACAGTTAAAGCAAAGTTTAAGGTCTGGAGTGGCCTAGACCGTTTTCCAGACCTCAACCCTATAGAAAATTCGTGGAGGGAGTTTGGAAGTCTTTGTTTTTCCAGCCGACAGTCGCAAACATCACTGCTCTAGAGGAGATCTGCATGGAGGAATGGGCCAAAATACCAGCTACAGTGTGTGCAAACCTGGTGAAGACTTACAGGAAACATTTGACCTCTGTCATTGCCAACAAAGGTTATGTTACAATGTATTGAGTTGAAGTTTTGTTATTGACCAAATACTTATTTTCCACCATGATTTACAATTAAATTCTTAAAAAATCCTACAATGTGATTTCCAGGATTTGTTTTTGAAGTGTACTTATGATGAAAATTACAGACCTCTCTCATCTTTCTAAGTAGGAGAACTTGCACAATCAGTGGCTGACTAAATACTTTTTTGCCCCACTGTAAATTAACTTGTTTGTACCTCACAGAGACCCTGAGATTTGGCGTTTGGCCTGTTTGAGGGTGTGGGGTCGGAACTGCACCAAACTTCTTCCATTCACCTCCTGGAGGAATATGTTCTTGGAGAGACCTCGTGTGCGCTATGATGGTAAATCATATGTTTGTGTCTTTGTTCCCCACTTTCCTCCCCATGTATTGGACTCATTGGAAGACATTCAGCTTGCTTTGTCTTTTACTGGTTTTTAAATGCCTCCATGGTTTGGCTCCCCAGTACCCCAGTAACATGATTGTTAGGTATGTTCCACCGAGGGCCCTCAGATTAGCTCACTTTAAATATTTCTATCTTATTTCATTCAATTTTTTTTTTATTGGTCTTTTATGTATTCTTTTGTTTTTAACTATTTTATATGTATTTGTTTGTTTTTACGTCTGCTAGTGTAAAGCACTTTGTAAAATGTTGTTTGAAAAAGTGCTATATAAATAAAGCTTATTATTATTATTGTTATTATTAAATATACAGGACTGTGCAAAAGTTTTAGGCCATCATTTGATTTGTTATTTTAGCAATGGTATAATGACCATATATAAATGTCTCTTACAATATACCAGAAGATTACTTCAGAAAACTTCATGACATTCTCCCCAAAAGAGTTGCTAACTAATGCCTGTAGAAGCCATTTTGTACATAGTCCCTATGTTGTCTTAGTATTTCCTGCTTGTGTTTTAATAAAGAGACTGAGAAAGTATTATATATGGTCATTATACCATTTGCTAAAACAAAGTCAGATTTATTTCTATTTTTACAATGGAGCATTGTCTCAAAGCAGCTTTACAGTTTTCCAAACCACAACTGAGCAAGCCTAGGGTGAGAGTGGAAAGGAAAAAACCTCCAAATGTTATAAGGAAGAAGCCTTGGGAGGACCAAGACTCAGAGGACCCAATCTCCTTTGACAGCTCTTGTGTTTTCCTATTTTGGTCATATGTTAACCGGCTTCTATCTTGGTTAGGTGTTTACATTAGTAAAACTTCATACATCCGTCAGGGAGAGGAGTCGCTGGATGGCTTTTACACAGCGTGGCACCAGGTGGACTATTACAGGTAAGCTGACTTAAAGCTACAGTTTAATTTGTATGGATATTAGACTCTAGGGTGCCAATACAATAGAGTTTATAATTTTTCCTCAGAGCTAGAACCCATGTGCTAGAGTGTAATTGTACTGTGCTCTAAATTTATCAGGTACCTACGCTTCTTCCCTGATGGTCAAGTGATGATGTTAACGACACCTGAGGAGCCTCTGGCCATTGTTCCACGTCTGCGCAGCAGGAACACAAGGTGTTTTGTCTTAAAATTCTCTTACTGTGCTCTGAACTGATCAACATACAGTGGGGCAAAGAAGTTCTCCTACTTAGAAAGATGAGAGCGATCTGTAATTTTCATCATAGGTACACTTCAACTATGAGAAAAATGAGAAAAATAAATACAGGAAATTGTAAGAAAATGAAGACATACAATACCATTGATAATCTCCCTTGATCTGAGACCCCACGCAAGATCTCATCCCGTGGGGTCAGAATGATCATGAGAACGGTGAGCAGAAATCCCAGAACTACACGGAGGGACCTGATGAATGACCTGCAGAGAGCTGGGACCAAAGTAACAAAGACTACCATCAGTAACACAATACACTGAGAGGGACTCAGATCCTGTGTTGCCAGGTGTGTCCTCCTGCTTAAGCCAGTACATGTCCAGGCCAATCTGAAGTTTGCCTTGTGGTCAGATGAAACCAAAATAGAACTTTGCAGAAAAACAGCCCCAAAGCATGGAAAGCAAAGGGGACAGGACGACTGATCCGTGTTAAGGGAAGAATGAACGGGGCCATGTATCATGACATTTTAAGCTAAAACCTCCTATCAGTGAGAGCATTGAAGATGGAACGTGGCTGGGTCTTCCAGCATGACAATGATAACAAACACACCGCTCAGGCAATGAAGGAGTGGCTCCGTAAAAAGCATTTCAAGGTCCTGGAGTGACCTAGCCAGTCTCCAGACCTCAATCCCATAGAAAATTTGTGGAGGGAGTTGAAAGTTTGTGTTGCCCAGTGACAGCCCCAAAACATCACTGCCCTAGAGGAGATCTGCATGGAGGAATGGGCCAAAATACCAGGTACAGTGTGTGCAAACCTGGTGAAGACTTGGAGGAATCGTTTGACCTCTGTCATTGGCACAACAAAGATTATGTTACAAAGTATTGGGTTGAACTTTTCTTATTGACCAAATACTTATTTTCCACCATAATTCACAATTTTTTCTCATTTTGTCTCTGTTGAAGTGTACCTATGATGAAAATTACAATGGCTGACTAAATACTTTTTTGCCCCACTGTAACATTTGAAAAATATAACCTTTAGATTTGTTGGATTCACATTAAAGATTAAAGTCTTGAGTTGGACGAGTCTGTAGATCCAAACGTGAGCTAACCAGCAAGCGATCACATGACTGGTAAGGTAGTTTACTTTCTAGTGAATGATGGACTTCTGCTCTTAAAGTCTTAACACCCACCTCTGCTCATGGATTTGCAGCGTTGATTAGCTGTGGAAGTGACCACCTGTATTGGCTGTAGCTTTAAGTCAAGTCAAGTCAGATTTATTTATATAGCGCTTTTTACAATGGAGCATTGTCTCAAAGCAACTTTACAAGTTTAGATTATCACCTAATAACTACGTCCAATCCCTTTATTACAAGTTTTAAGACCTCGGTTAAACGAATGGACATTAAATGGTGCATACTTGTTTATCTCCGCTCTCTGGCCCACCCTAATCCTTTTTTCTGTCAAACATTTCGGTCTGTTTTCTCTGTTGGCCAAAAACCAAACGTGTTGTTTTCTACTACTGACATTTTTCAGTAGCCAACATTTCGGTGCATCTGTAGTTTAAATGGACTTGAAAGTAGACATACTCCTAGATCAATTCAGGCCTGTTGAACAGTCATGATTTTTAGTAAGCAAATTTTTGCATAGAAACAGAGACTACTTGACTATTGTTTGCAAGTGTTACACAAAACAAACTGTGATAAGCTTTGTAGAATTGTAGATGACCCCACACACAGATTGTGTCTGGCTTTTTTGAGCTTATATTTGTTTTCTGGCGGGGTTTATTTTTTGCACAGGATGGACTCGATCCAGTTTGGCCACTACAGGATATCCCAGGACACGGACAATCAAACCAAAGTTTATGTTGCTGTCTCCAAGAGGAAAGAGGAGGTACGTTTATGTCAGAAAGAATGTTTAGCTCATGACTCTGTGTAGAACTTCCAGTTTAGCACTAAAACATTCTTGAAACGAATTAATACCAAATTAATTAATCTTGTAACTAATTTATTAATAACTAATAAAAAAAATGAAGCAGGTTTTGACAGAATAGTTGCTACTTGGGAAACACAAGTGTGCTTCTCATCTCATACCTAGAAGGTCGATCATGCCAGTTGGCATGGCGAGGTTCACTTTCATCACCTTATAGGATTATTACAGGAGATCCTCAAGGACGAAGAATCTTGATGTGATTTTTAGACATCAACATTCATTTATATAGTCACACCAACCATTAAATCTTAGATTTCTTCTGCCAAACACTATAAGAATGAACCCTTTTCTGACCCGAGAAGCTGCTCAGATCCTCATACAGACTGTTATCATTTCCAGGCTTGATTACTACAATGTTTTGCTTGGCATACTGCCTTCATGCAACATGGCTATTATAGCATGACTGCAACAAAGAGCCAGAAGGTCTCACAGACAAGTTCTCACTGAGTTCCAAGCAACTGACCTCCCTGTTTTTATTTCATGCTTTTTGTTAGTTATGCAATTCAATTTGGGTAATATTTGTGCTTTTATTTACAGTGTCTACAGAAAGCCATCATACTCTATTGAAATCCATACCTTTTGTCATATTATACCATGAAAATTAAAATAATGTCTAATGACCTTTTAAAACTGTATTTACACATTGTAACACTCATCATCAAAATGAAAATAACACTTGAGAAAATCTGCAAAAAAAATTTTTTTGATTATATGATAAGTAATCAGCTTTTTACAGTAACCATTATAAACTTGCTCAGGTACAACCAGTCACCCTCCAGATCACGTCAGGCTAATGACACCACGTGAGATCAATTGTAGTGGTTTTAATTACTTCAGAATAAACCCAGCTGCTCCTTGAGGATTTCACTACTAGTAGTGCATGGTAACACAAAAATTCAGTATGGTTAGAAAGGTATTTTCAAAAGAGCTCTGTGATGAAGTTGTGGAAAGGCACAAGTTAGGAGATGAATACACGAGGATTTCAGTGTAGCCCTGCGAGTACCGTTCAGAACATTATCAAAAAGTGGAAAGTGTGTGGCACTGTTAACACCTTGCCAAGGTTGGGTCGTCATTCCAAACTTAATGACCGAGCCAAGTGCATGCTGATCAGGAAAGCTACCTAGAGGCCACTGACCACTTTGAAGGACTTAACAAGTCTATATGGCTGAGATTGGTCAATCTCACAAACGTTTCACAAACCTGGCCTATATGACAGGGTAGCAAGAAAGAAGTTGTTCCTGACATGCCATGCCAAGTCTCGTTTGTGCTTTGCAAAAACAATAATGCCTTGAGGCAAAATGTTATATGGTCAGATGAAAACCAAGATTGAACTTTTTGGACTGAACCAAAGCGGTGTTTGGCGAAAGCCAAGCACAGCACACCACTGAAAATACACCATACCTATCTTGGCCTAAATCTGAAATTTTATGGATGGACTTGAAGAGAGCTTTATATTGTTGGTCACCACAAAATGTGATTGACCTCGAATAATTTTGCAAGCAAGAATGGGCAAATATTCCGCAATGTAGATGTGGAAAACTGGCACGAACTTATTCGAACAGATTGATGGCTGTAATTAAAAGCAAAAGGTGGCTTTACAGAGAACTAATTCAGGGGGCTGATCACTTATCCAACCCTGTTATTTCTGAACTGTTTCCTTTTGACTCTACTTGAATGTTGTAAAATGTTGCAAAATGTGTAAATAAAGTTGGAAAAAAAGATATTGTTTGTGTGTGTTCTGGTTTCAGGTTGTAAGACAAAATGGTGACTATTTCGGAGGAATTTGAAGATTTTGTATAGGCACTGTACACCACGATGTTACTGGAAATGAAAAGTGCTTGACAAATAAATCTCTTATTGTGATCATAGAAGATGTCTGAGTACCAGAGGGGTCGGTTCTGCCGGCGGCTGACCCAGCCTGACTCGGAGTGCGCCTTCCATGTGGGACTGCAGCTCTCCTCTGGGGGTCGCCAGCGTTTCAACAAGCTCGTCTGGATCCACCACTCCTGTCACATTACATACAGGTACAGCTCTATCCTCAATCATTGTCCCTTTTGATTGATCCAGGGGTGTCACTAGAGATATATGATGAGGGGGCTAAGCTTTCACTATTGGAGTCTAGAGGTATTCCTCAAATGAACATTTTGAATGACCCGAAACTATCATAAAATTATATGCATCTGTTTGGAGAAACTGCCTCATAGCAGCAAATTTCAAAGTCTGTATTAGGTACAGATCTTGACTTAATTACTATCCATACACTAACAAGAAGTACAGATCATGCAAAGGTATAGTAGCAGGTCCTAAATACACTACTGGTACAATCAAATGTGCATCTGATCTGTAGATGCATTCATGTTTAATAATCTGGATGACTGATCTTTTTAGGACAATGGGACATGTGACAGCAGAAAAAAAAAATTTTTTATTTAATTTTCACAAGGAAATATTAACAAATCAAAGTCCATTACATCTAAAGCCAGAGGACAAAAGGGCTATTGGTAAAACCCCTACAAAAATAAATAAACCAAAAGTGGCAGTACCGGCCTAAGTAGCTTTTTAAATCGAATTGTGTTAGCAGACTAAAGCTTTTCTTAAATTCAGTAAATATTTCAAATAACTTTTATTATGAGAGAACTTTTTCTAGCTCAATTTAACTTTAATGTTTAGAACTAAAAATAGAAACACGTTGAACAGTCAATATTCTAACAATCATATAATGAGATCTTAGATGTATTGGCTGTATTTGAGATGTTTTCACTTGTGTCAAATTTAATGACATTGTGGATATATAGGGAGAGAATGAATAAGGAGAAGTAGCTGGGGCTAGAGGACATTTTGTGGAGGCTATAGCCCCCCTAATAAAGGTCAAACAACCTCAAGCGACTGACCACATTTATTTATTCCAAGTTCCAATGTTGATACTTTCACTGTAATAACTACAAAAGTAGTTGAGAACACATAGGTTTTATTTATTCTATTTCTAAAAAAAAAAATCAGCAGTTGAATTAAAAATGTACAGTGGTTGGTCAGCATAATGGAAACAGTATCTGGTGTTTTTACCCAAGGGTGCTGCTCGTATCGCTACATTTGCTTCCTAATAAATGACAAACCTGCCAAAGCCTAAAGATTATCGCAACAGCTGTCCACTGTCATTAAGTATGGATTCTGCGGTTTTGACATTACACATAAGACATAAGTCTGTGTTATGTCACTTTCTGTGGTGGCTCACGTTAGTGTTATCACTGGATTTGAAGCTCAGTCTACTGCTGGTATTAGAGCCACACAGTGGTCATGTGACATGACATCAAATGTAAACACCTTCAGAAATAATATCGTAGCATTGAAAGGTACCATTACACTGATGTAGTTGACATTACTAAGGCTACAAATTATAGCCTCTGTATGAGTGCTGAAAGTCTGCAGAGCCTTCTAGGAATGCTTACCTTTGTTAACCTTAAATGGTAACCTATGCCACTCCATTGTAGCTCCATGAACAACACTCTTGAAATTATGATCTGTGTGAAATATATCTATATACAGTACTATGCAAAAGACACCATTAGAGACCATATATAACACGTGGTTGGAGTGATTTCAAACTTAGATTCATCACTCCATAATACTGTTTTCCACCGATATTCATTCCAGTCTTTGTGAGCTTTAGCTCTGTCTTAGCCCTTTCACCTTGTTCCCCTTCCAAAAATGTGCTTACTTGGCTGCTAGCAAGCTTCTTCGAACTGTAGAAGAGTCAACTTGGTATCCTGTTGAAGCTGCCAGATGATGCTACTGGGAAGGGAAGGTCACACTAAATACTGTCCACTATAGACTATAGAAGCTGTTTTTTTCTGATTTTGTTCTGTTTGTTACTACTGCATAAAAAGGTCCTGTTTTTGTGGTTGTATTCTAATGGTGTCCTAAGACTTTTGCACAGCACTGTGTATATATATTAAAAAACACTGTTTTGACAGTACGCCATGTTCAGCATTACCCAAATGCTTTGTATAATTTTTGTTGTTCAGTCTGCATTAGTCTGTACATTGGTTAACACAACATTTTATTCCATGTACGGTCAGCTCTAGAATTATTGGAACACTTCATAAAGCTGCATTATAACTTGTGTTTATCAATAGAGATGTTATCAAAGCAGTCCAATAAGGAAGAAACTTTGATAGTCAAATATGCAGTAGTGTTTCAAGAACTCAAGGTTCTTATGTTTGTGGTCTTCTGAAGGACATTCCAGTTAGCTTTTTGACATTGAGCTGTCATCTGATAGCAGATTTGGAAACTCTGTGATGCTAAAATGCTCATCTGAAGTTTCCAACCATGATCCTAGGAGAAATCTTTACCTTGTTTATCATTATCTTCACTATGGGTGGGGGAAAAATGGAGTACGAGTCCTTGTTCTGTCAGGTTTTACTCTGAAAATTGTTCTGACAGGGGATAGGCATTTCAGGGGCCCAACAGTGTCAACCTTTCAATGCATAGTCCAGAGCCCTAACCACTGAGCCAATACCTCCCCATTTTGTTCATAAGAATGCCAATAAACAAGGATTTTTTTGAGAAGATTCAGCTTTTACTATTATTAAATTTGCCTCAATTAACAGCAAGATGGTGCTCATTTTCATCTATGTAATGAGCCAGTTTTCCTTTCGGTTGGATGTCATTTCCTTTCCAGAAAGTTTTCCTTTCAGTTGGCTGTCATTACTAACCATTTTTGGATCCATGGGGACTTATTTGCCCTAAGAATGCAGTACTGTAGATGTAAAATTAAAGAAAAACATGATTAACATGAGATATTCACTGAGCTTTTGTGAATCGGAATCACTATGTACCGAATCGTGAATCGAGTTGCACGGCTCAACTCCGTGCCAAATCCCGAGCAAACTACAAGAACCGAGACAAATTTTTCTAGTAAAAATGCATCGGGAATCACATTCAAGGAGTTCCGAGGTGGTCAAGAACTGAAGTATCAATACATTTACCAAAGATGCCAATAATTCTGGAGATGACCCTGTGTGTTACGCTTTTGAGCCCATATGATTGAAGGCAATAATGAATAGTCATGCTAACAATTTCTTTGTCTAATATTTTGTCTTCCAGATCAACTGGAGAAACAGTTATCACTGCGTTTGACCTGGACAAAATGTACACACCTTTTTATTTTGCCCGCGTGAAGAGCTACACTGCCTTCTCTGAGCGCCCCCTGTAGGACAACGGGAGAGCTGCATGCTAAAGGTTTACGCATTGCTGTTGCACCAACCGTGTTGTTTCCTGTTCCTCCTCACTTTGAGCATGAGGCTAATGAATGTAAAGAGTTTTTGCGTGAAGTTTTTCTTTAATTCCTAATAGCAAAAATGCGAGATGTTCCGTCTCTTTTATTTGATCACTTATCGTTGTAAATGCAAAAGTACGATAGGTATGAATTGTAAAGCAGCTATCTTCTGTTCATTTTTTGCAAACTATTGCATTTTTATGTATATCGTTTGGTGTCTGCTGATGACTGGAACAACCAAATAAACAGGTTGATGGTTTTTTTTGCCCTTCTTAAATTACAATTAATTGTTTCTGTGGTACATTTTCAAACCTTTGCATTTTTCTCCTCCTGGAAGTGGTGTGAAGCAAGGTTCCTCTTTATTAAGTAATTTGGGTTCAAACAGAATTAATACCAAGAGTTTCTTTAAGTCCTTTTAAGTAGTGGATGGCTTGTAGGGATTGTTCCATTACGCTGCGAACCTAAATAAATCATAGTTGGACTAAAACTAGAGCGTAGTTTGCTGAAGATACTCACACTAATTTGAAGTGAATCACAAAAAGACTAGTTGGTACTTGCCATCACTGGGTGTAACAGTGTATTTGGATTCTTCAGTGTCTTCTCAGTTTAGGATTAAGCAATAGAACATGAGGGAGTGTGTTACCGCTAATAATATCATGGCTGTGATGATCTATGGCACACGCCTTCAATGGAGATCCAAGCAAGCACGCATGAACTGAAGGCAAGTCAAAATCATTAAGAATTAAACGATATAATTGAGTTATTTATTAGAGTTCTTGAGTTATTTGTCTATGGTGTGGTTGTTTTTACTTGCTTTCAGTAGTTACAAATTTTGGTTCAAATGGCACCATGCAGTTGCTGCAGTTTTGTCGGCTGAACATCGGCGTGATGTGAATCTCTCTCTCCACCACATCCCAAATGTGCTCAATTGGCTTGAGATCTGGTGCCTGTGGGGACCATTTTGAGTTCAGTAAACTCATTGTCATCTTCAGGAAACCAATTTGAGCTGGTTTGAGCTTTGTGACATAGCGTGTTATCCTGCTGGAAGCACCAATCAGACGGTACATTGTGGTCATAAAGGCAAAGGGTCGGCAACAAAACGCAGGTAGGCTAATGCTCAATTTGTATTAAGGGGTCCAAAGTGTGTCAAGAAAATATTTCACACACCATTACAACATGACCACAAGCCTGAACCGTTGATAAATGGCACAATGAATTCATGCTTTCATGTTGTTTAGGTAAATTCTGACCCTACTATCCGAATGTTGCGAAAGAAATCAAAACTCCTCAGACCAGACAACATTCTTCTAATCTTCTGTTATGGTGAGCCTGTGTGAATTGTAGCCTCAGTTGCTTGTTCTTTGCTGACAGAGAAACTGGTGAGGTCTTCTGCTGCTGTAGCATATTTGCTTCAAGGTTCAATGTATTGTGCTTTCAGAGATCTTCTGCATACCTCGGCTGTAATGAGTGGTTATTTGAGTTACTGTTGGCCATTCTAAGTCTGGCCATTCTCCTCTGACCTCTGGCATCAGTAGGGCATTTTCACCCAGAGAACTGCCGCTCACTGGATATTTTAACCTTTAACATTAACATTGTCTGTAAACCCTAGAGATGGCTGTGCATGCTGTGAAAATCCCAGTAGATCAGCAGTTTCTGAATCATTCAGACCAGCCCATCTAGCACCAACAAACATGCCACTTAAATAACCTTTCATCCCCGCTCTGATGCACGGTTTGAACTTCAGCAGGTCGTCTTGACCATGTCTACATGCCGAAATACATTGAGTTTCTGCCATGTGATTGGCTGATTAAATTTGCGGTAAAGAACTTTTGAACAGCGTACCTATTAAAGTGGCCGGTGAATGTATATTGTATGTATTATTCAATATATAAATAAATTATATATAAATTATAACCTCATTAGTATAAACACAGATAGCTGCCAAAGAAATAACAACATTAGACTAAAGCTAGGACTACTTAACATTAGATCACTTACAAACAAAGCAGTGATTATAAATGAAATGATCACTGATAAACGCTTACACGCTCTCCCCATCAGCACCTCAACCACCAACACCAACCCACCTACCTACGACCCTGCAACCCCCAAAAGACACACCCCAAGACTACCCACACCATTAGACTCACAGCTAGGCCGAGCTCTAGCTCATCACACCCTCTAGGACTCACTTACAACCCCACGAAGTGCTTATAAATGCATCCCCCACCTTGATCACTGATTGCATACGCTTACCCCTCTCCGGTCTCACTGCAGAACTTCGGATTACGACTGCTGAATACGCGCTCACTCCTTAACTGACAGCCTTTCCACCCCCAAACCCTGACATAACCGTTCATGCTAGTCGCCTCGTCCTACTCGGTACGGGGGTACGTTAACCCCCCGACCCACGGCATGCCACACTTTTACACACGAGTTAGCGCGCCGTTCCAGCAATCACATCACACATGATGTGATTTACATACGGAGCACCATATTCTTTTGAATAACTGCTTCTTAATGTGGAACTGATTCCATCATTATTGGAGGTCAAAAACCACACTCTTTCAGCTTATCACTATTTACCGCCCCGCCCATCCCCCCCCCCCTCCCGGGACAATATAGTCAGAACCTGTTCTTCAGCGACATTTGTAACTTTACTCCCTTCCTGCTTACTACTGTCAACAGATAAGGCTTTAATTGTAGGTGATTTCAATATTCACTTTGACAATGAGCAGGATCCACTTATAATTGCTTTCGAGTCCATCTTAGAATCCATGGGTATCACTCAGAATGTGATGGGACCAACCCACCGCTGTAATCATACTTTAGATCTAATATTAACATTGGTATCAATATAGATAACCTTGATGTTTTCACGCAAAGTGATTTGATTTCAGATCACTATCTTTTAGTATTTGAGCTATCTCTAATAAATAAAATCCTTCTGCCTCGTTATCACACCAAGCGCACTATCACATCTGCTACTCCAGCTGTGTTTATTAAAAACCTACCAGACTTGAAATTTAATACACCTACAGAGATCAATCATCTTGAGTGTGTAAATGACCAATTAGAATGTGTGCTTCCCTCAACCCTGGACACGATTGCTCCTGCTAGGGTCAAACACATTAGGGAAAAAAGGCTAGCACCATGGTAAAATGACAACACCCGTACCTTAAAGCAAAGAACACGGCACCTAGAGCGCAAGTAGAGACATAGTAAATTGGAGGTGTTTAAGATTGCTTGGAGGGACAGCATGGCAGAGTATAAGCATGCCCTCACTAAAGCTAAAGCTGCATACTTCTCTTCAATCATAGAGAAAAATAAGAATAATCCAAGATTTCTCTTTAATACAGTCTCCAAATTAACAAAAAACCCGACAGAAAGTGACTCTCCCGTTCTGTGTAATTTTAACAGTAATGACTTCATGACTTTCTTTAATGATAAGATAGAAAACATTAGGCATAAAACTCACTGCTCATCGCATCACCAAACTATTCAGCCACCTTCCAGATGCAGCACTAGTTAAGACATCTGTTTAATGAGCTGTAAATCAAGATTAAAATATTTTACCCCAATTACTAATACTGAACTATCCGCACTGATCAGCTCGTCTAAGCCATCAACATGTTTATTAGATCCAATTCCTGCACGTTTACTCAAACAAGTATTACCTAGTGTTATAGAGCCAGTGTTAGTTATTTTAAATTCATCCCTTACCTTTGGTTATGTGCCCAAATCCTTTAAGTCTGCTGTTATCAAACCACTGATTAAAAAGCCAATCTTGACCCTTGTGTGATATCTAAGTATAGACCAATTTCAAATCTACCATTTCTGTCCAAAATCTTAGAAAAAGCCATCTATCAGCAGCTCTGCATTTACCTCCAAAGGAATGAAATTTTTGAAACATTTCAGTCTGGTTTCAGGCCCCATCATAGTACTGAAACAGCATTAATTAGGGTACTAAATGACTTGTTAATGTCCTCAGATAAGGGATGTGTTTCTTTTCTTGTTCTGTCAGATTTAAGTGCAGCATTTGACACTATAGATCATGATGTTTTACTAAACAGACTAGAATATATTGTAGGTATTAAGGGATCAGCACTTTCTTGGTTTAAAGTTTGTTCATATGAATAATCTAAGGTCTAAGCCCTCAAAAGTGAAGTATGGCATGCCTCAGGGGTCAGTGCTAGACCCGCTTTTATTCTCTCTGTACATGCTGCCATTAGGCTCAGTTATTCGTAAACATGGCATTAGTTTCCACTGCTATGCAGATGATACACAGCTGTACATATCAGCCAAACCTAATGACAGCCTTACAATCAACAAAATTGAGGACTGTGTAAAGGAAATAAAAGATTGGATGTTATTTAATTTTCTCTACTTAACTCAGATAAAACTGAGGTTCTATTAGTGGGACCCAAGGCAGTGAGAGACAGGTTGGCTACATCAATCCTAAATCTAGATGGCTGTTCAGTATTGCCCAGTCCGTCTGTAAAAACGTATGTGTCATATTTGATTCAGATCTCTGCTTTGATGCGCACATCAGCAGCATCACTCAAATTGCTTTATTTCAATTATGTAAAATCGCTAAACTTAGAAATATCCTCTCTTTAATGATGCAGAGAAACTGGTTCATGCGTTTAAGGTTGGATTACTGTAATGCTTTACTTACTGGATGATAAACTTCAATTAGTTCAGAATGCAGCCACCCGAGTGGTAACTCGAACTAGAAAATACCAAAATCACTGCACTGGTTACCAGTTAAATTCCGCATTGATTACAAAATACTTCTTATAACTTATAAAGCTCTACATGGCCTGGCCCCACATTATCTGAGTGAACTCTTAGAGTTTTACAATCCAACTCGTCTACTGCATTCGCAGGGTGCAGGACTTCTTTTAGTTCCTAGAATTAAAAACGTCACTTCAAGGGGAAAGACTTTCTCATACATGGCCCCCCAACTATGGAATTAACTTCCCACTTTCGTTCGAGACTCAGACACTCTCCAAAATTTTAAATCTAGGCTAAAGACATACTTACTTACGCAGGTTTTTGACTAGATTTAGACCGGGATGCATGGCTCGGGTCACTGGGGCCGGAGTCTGGAATCATGTCTCGCCTAACAGCCTTGTCCGCTAGCCGGGAGTGTCGAGTGGGCGGTCTGGCTGAACTGGGCTTCGGTACTCTTGATCTTGACTTGTGCATCCTTGCCTTAGAATAAGGGCAGAGCTGGGGGTTCATAGTCAAAGAGTCTTATGGTGATCAGAGACGTTGGGCTGCTGTCTTCTGCCTCCCGTGGGGTTGTCGATGTCTCATGTGATCCCTCTTGGCTGTTTTCTACCAGTTCTCCTCTTCTAGCTTTCTAGCTATGCTGCTATAGCTTCATGCTGCCGGGGTCTCATGCTACACTTGGGCATCAGTGATTGACATGGCATCAGTGATGTTAATAAACATGTGCTCTTAATCAAGAACTAATAATTTTCTGTTTTCTCTCCGAAGCTGTGTCCAGGCAAGTTTCGGCCCCCACACATGGAGTCATTGATGGAGCTCCAATCAAGCTGCTTCCGTCATCAGCTCCAGCCCATCAACCGGGACACTTAATGTCGATGTACATAATTCACATTTTATTCGACCATGACTCCATGACTTCAGTTTCGCTCTTAGATTTATCATCATACCCGGGCCACTTAATGTCGATGTGCATACTTCACATTCTATTTGAACTATGACTCCATGACTTTAGTTCGCTCTTAGATTTATCATCTACGCCGCCCAAGGAGGTTGGGTCCCTTTTTGAGTCATGGTCCTCCCAAGGTTTCTTCCTAGAACTAGGGAGTTTTTTCTTGTCACTGTCGCCCTAGGCTTGCTCAATTTGGGATTGGACGTAGTTATTAGGAGATAATCTAAACTTGTAAAGTTGCTTTGAGACAATGCACCATTGTAAAAAGCGCTATATAAATAAATCTGACTTGACTTGACTTGACTATTATTCAAATCTTCTTTACTCCCAGGTAATGACAGGAGAAACAATGCTTTCTGAAACTTGTAATCAGTTGAACTTATCACTAATATGTTTTCTAGCGTTCTCAAAAGGGATTTGAATTTGAATATTTGCTTCATTTTCAAAGCATTTACAGTGATGCTTGAAAGTTTGTGAACCCTTTAGAATTTTCTATATTTCTTCATAGATATGACCTAAAACATCAGATTTTCACACAAGTCCTAAAAGTAGATGAAGAGAACCCAGTTAAACAAATGGGACAAATATTATACTTGGTCATTTATTTATTGAGGAAAATGATCCAATATTAGATATTAGTGAATGGCAAAAGTAGGTGAACCTTTGCTTTCAGTATCTGGTGTGACCCCCCCTGTGCAGCAATAACTGCAACTCAACATTTCCGGTAACTGTTGATCAGTCCTGCACACTGGCTTTAGCCCATTCCTCCGTACAGAACAGCTTCAACTCTGGGATGTTGGTGGGTTTCCTCACATTAACTGCTCACTTCAGGTCCTTCCACAACATTTTGATTGGATTAAGGTCAGGGCTTTGATTTGGCCATTCCAAAACATTAACTTTATTCTTCTTTAACCATTTTTTGGTAGAACGGCTTATGTGCTTAGGGTCGTTGTGTTGCTGCGTGACCCACCTTCTCTTGAGATTCAGTTCATGGACAGATGTCCTGACATTTTCCTTTAGAATTCTCATATATATTTCAATATTAATTCTTCCATCAATGATGGCAAGCCGTCCTGGCCCAGATGCAGCAAAACAGGCCCAAACCATGATACTACCACCACGTTTCACAGATGGGATAAGATTCTTATGTTGGAATGCAGTGTTTTCCATTCTCCAAACATAATATTGTTCTTTAAACCAAAAAGTTCTGTTTTGGTGTCATTCGTCCACAAAACATTCTTCCAATAGCCTTCTGGCTTGTCCACATGATCGTTAGCAAACAGCAGACAAGCAGCAATGTTCTTTTTGGAAAGCAGTGGCTTTCTCCTTGCAACCCTGCCATGCACACCATTGTTGTTCAGTGTTCTTCTGATGGTGAACTTATGAGCATTAACATTAGCCAATGTGAGAGAGGCCTTCAGCTGCTTAGAAGTTACTCTGGGGTCCTTTGTCACCTCGTCAAGTATTACACACCTTGCTCATGGAGTGATCTTTGTTGGTCGACCACTCCTGGAGAGGGTAACAATGGTCTTGAATTTCCTCCATTTGTACACAATCTGTCTGACTGTGGATTGGTGGAGTCCAAACTCTTTAGAGATGGTTTTATAACCTTTTTCAGTGTGTTGAGCATCAACAACTCTTTTTCTGAGGTCCTCAGAAATCTCCTTTGTTCGTGCCATGATACACTTCAACAAACATGTGTTGTGAAGAGCAGACTTTGATAGATCCCAGTTCTTTAAATAAAACAGGGTGTCCACTCTCACCTGATTATCTTATTGATTGAAAACACCTGACACTAATTTTACCTTCAAATTAACTGCTAATCCTAGAGGTTCACATACTTTTGCCACTCACTAATATGTAATATTGGATCATTTGCCTCAATAAATAAATGACCAAGTATAAGAGTTTTGTCTCATTTGTTGAACTGGGTTCCCTTTATCTACTTTTAGGATTTGTGAGAAAAGCTGATGATGTTTTAGGTCATATTTATGCAGAAATATAGAAAATTCTAAAGACTTCACAAATTTTCAAGCACAATGGTAAATCACTATAATATACTTTCTAGTTGATACAGATTCATGTAGGTTTTCTATAGTAATTTAGAAGTGAAGCATTGGGAATCCTTTTTTCCAGGACGTAATGTGTAAATAACTCCCCACATTACATTTTTAAAGTAATTGTACAATTATGACCTGTTGCCTATGGTAGCGTATTAACTCTTATGAAAGAGTCAATGTGGCTGCAGGTTTTCATTTTATTCAAACATTTTATACCTAATTCATTGTCAACCTCATACCATGACAGACCCTGTTTTTTCCTTAAAGAATCAGCCTTTCGTCAATATTGCTTTTGTACCAAATCATGATTACAATCATCAGCTGGCACCACCTTTTTGAAATCACATCATTATTTAGTTTTTTTTAGGTTATCATTCCAATGTTTTCACAAGACACCCTTCACGATAAACAATTACTGCCTTTATTTATTCCTGTGGCAATAATGAAGCGTTGTTTCCAGTGCAACTTTAATGCATTTTGTGTTGTTATAAAAATGTCACATTGCACACTTAGACACATCACTACTATGAGACAGTTAAGTAAGACAGTTACAGCTACTTTGGCTCATATTGTGCACTTAAGGCATGTATTCACTACATCATGTGACAATATACAAAATACTAAAGTATTACATTAACGACTGCTATATGGACTACTTACTTTAAAACATCATACTGACCACACAGAGACACTGATAGCTGGCATTACTAACGAGGATGATATCTGCTGATTTGGAGTAAAGAAAATGTTAACTACATTGCCAAGGTTAAGTGGGGTTTAAAGCATACAGCCACAGTCACTGAAATAAATGGCAAATCCTAAAAAGTACACATTACTTGATGAGGGCTACAAATTATTGCACAGACCACAGTGATATACAGTACCCGGCCAAACAAAAGGTCACACACTAATATTTTGTTGAACAGGGTAAATCTGGACTCATCAGACCACATGACCTTCCATTGCTCCAGAGTCCAATCTTTAGACTCTCTAGTAAATTGAAGCCTTTTTTGCCGGTTAGCATCACTGACAAGTGGTTTACTTAAGGCTATACAGCTGTTAAGTCCCAATCCCTTGAGTTCCCTTCACTGTGTGCATGTGGAAATGCTCTTACTTTCACTATTAAACATATCTCTGAGTTCTACTGTTGTTTTTCTATGATTTGATTTCATCCAACGTTTAAGTGATCGCCAATCACGATCATTCAAGATTCCTTCCTCGAAGATGATGATGATTCCACACTGTCCTTCCACTTTTTAATAATGCGTTGGAGAGTTCTTAACCCGGTTTTAGTAGCTTCAGCAACCTCCTTAAATGTTTTTTCTGCTTGATGCATGCCAATAATTTGACTCTTCTGAAACAGATTAACATATTTTCCACGACCACAGGATGTGTCTTTCGACATGGTTGTTTAAGAAATGGGAAGCTACTCACTGCATCAGTTAGGGGTAAATAACTTGTTGCAAGCTGAAACATCACCAATGCAGTAATTATCTGGTGGGATGCTCTTACCTATTTGCTTAGTCAAATCCAGGTGGTGACCTCTTTTAGCGAGGTATTAAGACTATGGGGACTGTGGTAGCCTAGCTGTTAAGGTACTGGACCAGAAGGTCCAGGGTTCAAATCCCATCTCTGCCAAGCTGCCACTCTTGGGTCCTTGAGCAAGGCCCTTAACCCACAATCGCTTGGATTGTAAAATTGTATCAATTGTAAGTCGCTCTAGATAAGGGCGTCTGCTAAATGCTGTAAATGTTTTGTGCCAAACATTTGCAACTCAGTACTGTATGCTTAGACTTTTATGTGTTTGTGATGTTTTTAAATCTTGTTATATGGCTGGAATGTGCTGCCTATCTTTTGTGCATCAACCTTCTCAGTGCATATAACATTACAGACAAAAGTCTGTGGACACCTGAAAATTACATTCAAAACATGGGTCTTAGTATTGAGTTTGCACTCCAGCTTTGCTGCTACAACAGCCTTTGTTCTTCTATGAGGGCTTTCCACTAGATTTTGGATCATAACTGTGAGGTTGGCTTGTGTTAGACAATAAGCCCTGGCTTACTTTTGGCATTCCAGTGCATTTGCAACGTGTCTGATCAAGTTGAGGTTGAGGTTCTGTGCAAGAAAGCCATGTTCTTAATCAAAGTTGACAAACCAATTCTCTGTGGACAGAAAGTTGATGAACTGACTTGTTGGAAGTTGGAACCTATACATTTGTCATATTGAGAGTTGTTGGAGTATTCAGTAAAAACCCATTCTACTGTCACTGTTTATCTATGGAGAATCCAGAAATGTATGCTTTGTTTTATTAATTTACAAGTTAACAAGTGTTACAAGTCAGTGATGCTGAAATAGCAGAGCTCAAAAATTAGAAGGGGTGTCCACACACTTTTGTCTATTTAGTATAGCTTTTTACAGATCACAGTACTTTGCAACAACTGTAGAATATTAAACAGTGCCAAATTCTAGGATGATCTAAAACTAAGACAATAATTACAACAGCAAATACTAGAAGTTGGTGTAAATTAAATGAATTCCAACATTTAGAACAAAATAATGGAGTTTCGATAATAAAGTCTAACAATGTACACGGGATTACTCTGAGCTCTAGTATTTGGCAATACCATGAGGACAAGCTATTTTATGTATGTGCTCATACATTCTATTCAAAACTTCACCCTGGACATTTTGTCAAAAGAGAATGTAACATGGAGGCACCCCTGGTTTGGTCACCTGACAATCGTAGACTCAACCAGGAGGAGCAGTGAGACTCAGGAACTTGCCCCTGATGATAACAAGGTAATCTATTAGATACACATAGAGACTGGAAACTGTACAGAGCACAGCTACTAGAACTTTCAGGGGTACCAGTAACCCACCTGGACTTTATGTGGCTCTGGTAGAGGACTAGTTCCCAACGCTGAGCCACTCCGGTTCAATCGCAGCTTTTGGCACTCACACTAGTCAAATGAACAGCTCTTTGGGAGTCCAGGTTGTTTCTGCCACCCCCTGCTTTGAAAGTCCAGACTCGTGGTCCATACTATTTCCATTCTCTGTGTGTTTCAACTGGAAAACCTCAGGGTTACAAAGCCTCAGTACTCCTCAATTGTGAAAAGACCAGGGTGCCTCCATGTTACAAACAGCAATTGTCTTTTCTGAATTCTGTCCTCTCTTATTGACATTTTAAGCCTTTTTCAGTGAAACCAAAATAAGCATTCATAGATGTCACAGACATTCTATCCTACTTAGACAGCCTGTGTCTCTAAATTGAGCATGAACAATGACAATCTGTGATATGTGAAATGTTAGGATGAGGAAAATGGCTTTATCTGCTGACTTTTTCTACAGTGGATAAACCATGAGACGTCTGGTGCAGTCGTTTAGTCACTAATGTTACATCAGTGTTACACAGGTAGGATGGATGGATCATCAATCTGCTCTCGCCTTCCTGTGTGTTAGCCTGTCCACAGGAGACACACCGTTCGAGTATCCATTTGCAGATGCGACCCCATTGTGCTGGTAATCCTTTTTACGTGCAGCACTCTGCTTCTTGTAAGTCTGATGATGAGAGAATAAAAAACTTTCAACGTTGTCTTGAACTTTCATTAATTATTTTGTGAAATCAGGTCACAAGAAATTACACAGCGAAATAAGTTTATATTACAGTGTGTATACAGTCATTTGCATTGTAAAAATAAAGACGTAAACAAAATATAACTTTTTAAAGTGTCACCTGCTGTTGCAAATGTAATGCTATGTGAACAGTCAAGTCATCTTTATTTCTGTATTGCTTTTTACTATGGAGCATTGTCTCAAAGCACCTTTACAATTTACATCATCTTCTAATATCTAAGGCCAATCCCAAATTAAGCAAGCCTAGGGCGACAGTGGAAAGGAAAAACTCCCTAAACATTATAAGGAAGAAACCTTGATTGGACCAAGACTCAAAAAGGGACCCAACCTCCTTTATTGGCTTAGATGATATAATAATTAAACGTTATCTAATTAATACCTTTATAGTAATAGTTTAAATAAACAGAAGCTAAATAAATATGAACAAAGAAAGTATATTTAAATAAATAAAAATATTGAATAGGATAACGTAAACATGTGCATATGGGCATTATTTATTTCGGTACACAGAGTGACTGTAAGATCTTGTGTCCTCGGCGGGAAAGTTTTGGTGGCATGGCATCCTCAGTCAACTTGAGGAGGGAGAAAGTTACTGCCTTCTGTGGTCTGGGTAACAGTGCACTGGAAAGTGATGGAAGAAGAGCTTGGGTGGAGCCGAAGCAGACTGACAGTACAACTAAAGGATCTACATATCATCCTACCTTGTGCCCTGTGCTGCCAGCTAGGCCCTAATCCTGAATTGGGCTAAGCAGGTTTGAATAGTGAGTGAGCGAGTGAGTATATAAATCTTCCCTGCATCGAATTTGCAGTGGCAGTTCACTACCCAACCACTGCAGTGATCTGGGTTTGAGTGTCAGCAGAGCCTTGCGGCCAACATTACTCAGACACATGTGAAGGGAGGTCAGATGCGGATCACTTTCTGGAGTTGTGTTGCAACAGTGACCCCTGTCCAGTTCTAGGAATTTTCTGAACTTGTCACTTCACCTCCATGTAATGAATTCCGTTCCCCTTACTTCCCCTGGCAAATGTTATGAAATCACCACACATAGAGGCTGTTCATCCAGCTTTTGTACTGAATCGTGAATTGTGAATTGTGAATCATGAATCGTGAATCGAGTTTCAGCTGAAAGGAGTTAAGTGTGTTGAGTACCAATCAAACAACGAGAATTGAGACAAATTTTTCTAGTCACAATGCGTCAAGAACTGAATTTGACGAGTTCCGAGGTGATCGAGAACTGAGGTAACACTGTATTTTAATTAATGCCCTGTTTTTTCCAGATTACGTACAGACAAAAATTCACTCAATATTGAGGAAAAATGATTTAACACCTGATACCTTGTGATTTGTGTTTATAAAACAAATTCGCCACAAGTCTATAAATGTAAATTAGTCTGCAGTCATTAGTATCGGAGTGCTTACAAACCTTAATTAGCTACTGGCCTTGGTTAAATGAAAGAAAACAAGGCCACACCAAGAGATTTGTTATCTGATACAATGGACTCCTTCAAGAAGGAAATCCAACAAAGAGTGTGACAAAAGATGTTGGTTTTTCCAATTCAGTTGTGTCTAAAATGTGGTGCAAGTAGAAATAAAATGAAAATGTTATAAAAGGAAATCATATGGGTAGACCAAGTAAGAGGTAAAAGTGTCAGGATTGAAAACTCAAAGCAATATGCTTTGAAAATAGATAGAAAATAGACTTATAACAAAATGAAGGAAAAACAAATGAGCAGAAACAGCAGCCAATGTTTATGATAGAAATTGGCTGAATGAAATGGGATTTCTATAGAAAAGCCAAATGAAAACCAGCACTAACACCTAAACACTAAACAGAAGAAAACAAGGAAACAGTGGGCTAAAGAGAATCATGGAGTGTGAAGGATTGGATGAAATTGCTGGAACTTTTGTCTGGTGTCATTCTAACAAAGAATATAAAGATGACTGCCTGAAGAAACAAATTCATGCCTGTTATGATTCTATGTTTTTTCCTCACCATTGACTGATTAAATGATAGAATCAATCAATGGTGAGGAAAAAACATGGAATTCCTCTACTCAATCTGGAAAAAATATCCCACTAATTAAAATAATTGAATTTGCCTAAGGTATGCTTCACAACGTCAGAATGTTTAAATATTAAATAACATTGTTTGGTTTCATATGTGTAATTTATTAAATTTTGTAATTTGTTGTTGTTTTAAAGAAAGGCCTCAAGTTTAATTAAACTTTGTCACAAAGTAAACACTGGAATTACTGGAGAAAGGTGATTTTCCTGCTAAGTAAGTGTAGGCAGCTTAATAACTAACTGTGTGTAAACGGCGAAGAGAGACCATTCTTTTTTTTTTTTTTTTTGCTAACTTTAGAGTAGTTAAAATCACCCCACCACCCACAAGAGTGGAAAACTGCTGGGAAGAGTGTATTTATATTGTGCAACTCACTCAAAGACTTTGCTAAATTAAAATGTTATATTAAAAAGAAAAGTTCTTATTTACTTTGGAAAGTAAAATTCTTCCATTACTTTCAATTTGAATTCATTGCAGACAGTTTGAACCCAAGATATTTCATGGTTTGTCTGGTCAACTTCATCTCATTTATTAATAAACATCCATTCCTGCATTTCAGGCCTGCAACACATTCCAAAAAAGTTAGGACAGTAAAGCATTTACTACTTTTAATGTTGCCATTCCTGTTCACCACACTTAAAAGACGTTTTGGCACCAAGTCATCAAGTATTTCAGGTGATATTTTGTCCCAGTCTTCCTGCAAACTGTTTTAAGTTGTGCAACAGTACAGGGTTGTCATTATTGCAGTTTTCTCTTCAAAATTCTCCACACATTCTCTATTGGGGATAGAGCCAGTCCAGTCCCCATACCCTCTTCTTTTGCTGCCATGCCTTTGTAATGAGTGCAGCATGTGGTTCTGCATTGTCTTGTTGAAAAATGTATGGACGTCCATACATCTCCAAAGTCTTGAAGGCAGCATACATTGCTCTAAGATGTCAGTGTACTTTTCTGCATTAATGCTGCCATCACATAAGTGGAAATGACCTTTTGCAAAGGCACTGACACGACCCCATACCATGACAGAGCATGGCTTTTGGACTTGTTGCTGGAAGATCCTTTTTGTATTTGGTCCATAGTACATGGTGCCCATTTCTTCCAAAAATTATCTGGAATACTGATTTGTCTGACCACAATACTCATTTATGTATCAATGTGTCATAGTCTAACCCAGATGGATACTGCTTTTGTACCAAATCATGATTACAATCACCTGTTTGAAATCACATCATTTTATATATATATTTATATATATTTTTTTTACCTCATTACTAGCCCAAAACTGTCCCTGTCCCAACTTTTTTTGGAATGTGTTTCAGGCCTAAAATTCAGGAATGGATGTTTATTTACAAATGAAATGAAGCCGACCACACAAAACATAAAATATCTTGTATTTATACTGTCATGAAATAAAAATCAAAGCAAATGTAAGACACACTGCAATTTCCATACTACCCCAACCTTTTTGGGCTTACATCCTGTATTTAAGAGCTGATGACCCTAATCAGGTGCGAAAACATGAAAAACGAAAAACAGTCCAGGTGTTTAAAACCTTAAACAATAGGTTCGATAAGGTGGTGTTATTGGGGAATGTGAATCATTTTTTTGTTGGGGAACTAATATATTAAAGAATTAATAGGTTAACTATGACATGATCCAGCAAGCTACACACAAAAAAAAAGAAAAAACAAAACAAAAAAAAAACAAGCTGCCTGAAACTCCCAACACACCCATAACACATGGTACCTTTGTTTCATGTTTTGGTCCCTTATCTGATCTCTGATTTATAGCTATGGCAAGAAAAAACAGAATATAACAGACACACATTCCTACCTGTACATAGAAGTTTGTGAAGAAAATGATGAGGCTGATCATATAACAGATCTGGAAATACAGCCAACCCATTGGAAAGCCACATGGCCACACCACGGCACAGGAGGTCTGGATCATGGTCATAACAAATTGGATCTGGTAGAACATAAACAACAGACAGATGTTATGAAAATATGACATTGTGCTACTGGGTACAGGTATGCAAGATTTTATTTCTGTGAAACAGGACGTTGACCGAAATGGACGCAGACCATTACCAGAGTCACATAGGTACTTTGCACATAGTGTTTTATTTTACACAGTAATATTACTTCTAACACGATATGAAAACATTTAGTAGAGTACATTACTGTATAGTACAATTCTTATCTCTGTATATTTTATAAAACTGAAACACAAAGTGAAATAAATAAAGTAGAGCGATACCATGTTTTACCAATACCAAGACTGTGATTCTTTTTTCTGCCTGCTGGTGTTGCAAGGGTTTGCTTGTACTAGTTTTCTGTCATTCAGACATGAATTAGATGTATATGTTACAGGCAATGTCTGAAATAAGGCATTGTATAGAATGCCAAGGCAGTGTTAAGAATGCATGCTGTTTTTAGGCAAAGCATGAAATGTTGGTTATTTTAATATGCTATACACTTTCCCTAGGCATTGTATATAATACCTAGCCCTTATACAGAACTAGTAAATGTGTGAAGTTGTTACGGTTCGCCATATTAAAAACAAATAAACAAATTAACCATCTAAATAAAATATAAGGGTTTGGGACCCAAATGCAGTTAGCTCCAGGTGGTATGAGTGAACTGAAATATAAATAACAAAAAGAAACGAAAGAACGCGGAGACAGCGGGGGCGAGGCTGAAAACAGCCAAAGGAGCGTGGCAAAATAAAAGTCAAAATTTACATTTACAGCATTTAGCAGATGCTCTCATCCAGAGCGACTTACAATTGATACAGTTTTACAATCCAAGCAATTGTGGGGTTAAGGGTCTTGCTCAAAAACCCAAACAGTGGCAGCTTGGCAGAGGTGGGATTTGAACCCTGGACCTTCTGGTCTATAGTCCAGTACCTTACCCGCTAGGCTACCACAGTCCCTATAAAATAAACACAAAACTGACCCTTCCCTGTCTAGGGTCCTACCTTACCAAGGCTGCCTCTAAGCAGCCCCCGTCTGCCGACCTTGGCGCCTGCAGACATACCCCTGTCCGTAAAGAAATAAACAGAAGAACGGACTAAGGTCCGGAATGCCGTTTGACCAGGCTGAGTGAGCGCATCTGTGCGTAGGGCTGAGCCAATCGCTTGTGAAGCGTGTCGATGGGGAATGCAGCGACACCGTGCAAGCCACAAAGGTGTGCTTATATGGGCTGAGCAACAGGTGTCGCCACTGTTCGCGCTGTTGCTGCTAACGCCGCCAAACCGGGTCAACTACTGGCCACTAGTGGCCAGATAGCGACACCTAATTGAAGTACCGTTTTTTTCGGTACTTAAAATCCTTTAACTTTCTCAAAAATCGACAGTGCACCTTTAAATGTGGTGCGTCTAATGTATGAATTAATTCTGGATGTGCTTCCTGACCAAGAACCGATTGTAGATGGTACACGGCGCTCATAAATCTGTCCAAATATTTTAGCACAGCCTTGGTAAGTTACAAAGCTTACGGCATCCGTAGTGCGCAGCATCGCGGAGTAATACGGTATGTGCTTCAGCATTAGGGTACGTGCATTCATTCATTCATTTTTGAAGCGGATTTCAAACTCAACGCTATCGGTCACGCAGTTCAACATGGACATAGAGCAGCCGCGAAGAATTCAACATTAACGAATCAATGATATGGAAGTGGAGGAAGCAAGAAGACGCCCTGCGCCAGGTAAAGGAAAAACCAAACTGAGCTTCCGATGGAACTTAAGAGTTTTGTTTCATTTCATGCGCCTTATAACCCAGTGCGCTTTATGTATGAAAATATACCCGTTAGCAGCCGATCGTTGATATTGCGTCTTATAATCCGGTGCGCTTTATGGTCCGAAAAATACGGTATTATGTGTTTCTTTCTTTCCATTTTAGGCATTCTATACATTACCGAGGCAAATTAGATATATAATGGCTAATTTCACACATTAGCTGTAACATATACAACGGTACCTCGATTCTCGACCACTTCGGGAACTCATCAAATTCGGTTCTTGACCCATTTTGACTAGAAAAAATTGTCTCAGTTCTCGTCATTTGATCGGTACTCGGTGCACTTGCTTAAACTTGTATGAGTCGAGCCACGTGACTCATTTCAACCAAAACTCGATTTAAGATTCATGATTCACGAGTCACAATTCAGTACACAGTGATTCAGGTTGACAGTAGCCCTCAGTGAAGATCTCGCTATTTTTTATCATGTTTTTCTTTATTTTTACATCTACAGATGTAAGTCTGTAGTCTTAGTGCAAATAAGTCTCCATTGATCCTAAAAAGGTTAGTTTATAATTAGTTTGGGCCAACCGAAAGCAAAACAGGAACTTCCAGGACACAGGCTGCAGTTAGCTTAGCAACTATACTAGCCCCCTGGAGTTCATCAATAGAGTAAGTGTGGGTTTTTTTACTTTTCACTTTTATTACATTACTCACTAAATTACATGAGCATTTTTCAACACTTAATTATAAAATAAGCTTTGTGTTAATGAGTTTTGCCAGTTCTAGGTTAATGTAAGTGTTTGAAACTAACTTACTTATCATTACTTATCATAGGCACCGCTCAACACTCTTTAAACTCCTCAGTTCATGATACATTTAACTTTTGAAGGTTTTGTCCAAACATATCCCCATAGGGAATTAGGGAGCACTTGTTTAATACAACTCCATTAATGCATATCATGCCTTATACAGTGTGAATTTTCTGGGAGTCTGGAACGGATTAATTTAAATTACATTATTCCATATAGGAAAAATTTGCTCCACACTCGTCATTTTCGGTTCTCGGAAAACTTCTGGAATGAATTAACAATGAGAACTGAGGTACCTCTGATTTCCTATTATAATTCTACAGACTACAGCTGTTAAAACAAACACTGTAGGTATTGATTGTGACATTGAGCACCCCTGGTTGGAACAGGTGTTGTTGGTTTCAAATAAGAAAAACACAACCTAATATGTCAGCACAACATGTTATCCAGTTGGGGACCAAATGTCTGAGAGCAGTAGTGAAAATACTTGTTTGGACTTTTCTGGAGACAGATTCGTACTACAGCAGAATAATAATCCAAAACAAGAGCTTTATCCACAGTCACCTGATCTAAACCCTATTAAGTACTTGAAGACAGATAAAGCAAGCATCCAAAAATGCAATAATAGCTGAACTTTGACTCACCAGCTGTCCCTGTGTTATATACTTCTTCCACCAGAGGTACGGGCGTAAGGCAGGAATAGCTGAGAGCCCGTAATAAGAATACATCAACACATGGATGAAGCTGTTGAAGGTAGCACCAAAATAGGCTGGTGAAAAAAAGGAACTTTAGATGAGTGACCACGAAAGAAAATTCACAACACAGACCTAAGAAAGAAAATGAAATACTGCATGCATGTCTGTTGAATTAACAAGTTTGGGCTCGTCTGAAATCTTCATGACTAATATAGCAATTCTTTGATGTTCCCCGAGAGAGCAGATTTTGTGTTAGTACTTGGCAGGCTGCCTTCCAGCTGGCTGGCTGCTGCTATAACGATTTTGAGACAGACTGACCTTGTTATATAAATACACTAATGACATGTACCAAGTATATTGACAGTTCCCTTCAAATTGACAGTGTTATTTTCCATGTGACTTACAGTGGCCACAAGGCACCCAGTTCATGACAAACCACCAGATGTTCAGCATGGTGGCATGGTGATAGATGTGCAGATAGGTGATCTGGTGGTTGTTCTTGCGCAGTATGAAGAAGAACGTGTCCATGAACTCGATGAGCTTGGAGAAGTAGTACCACCACAGAACATGAATGATCTGCAGGAATGGATGCGATGGTTATTCATCTTATTCCATTCTTCATATTTGTATATTTAGACCTTTAGGCTTGACACTGAACCTAATACATTCTTTTTATCATCTGTTTTTTATATTCAATATTTAACATACATGCTCAAGTGCTATGATGCATTAACTTACAAGTGATATGAGTTTAACATGAAAGAAAAGCATGTCTGCTATTGATTAAAAATTATATGGTTCAAAAATATATATTTTCCTGAACTGGCTACATAACTTGTAACAGTGATTTTACCTCTGGGCAAAATGATTTCATTTCAGCTATTATCCTGAGGTCCAGTTATAAAATGTTATATTAATGTTGATAATATGATAACACACTTAAATACACATTCGGCAAAAACCGTATTCTGAAATATTAATTTTAAATGTTCTCAATACGATACTCTCCTGCAGATGCTTGGCATCCGGGCAGCAACCAGCTGATTGAGCTGACCAGCAATGCCAATGGAATATCCATTTTTTATTTTGTTTTTCACTTTCAATATATTATTCAATGAATTACATAAGATATTCAACGCTTTATTATACAATAAGCTTTGAGCTAATGATTTTGGCCAACTGTACTTTAACGCAAATTTTTTAAGCATGTTTAAGATAGGCTGTGTTATGATATATACAGTATATCTAAACTCCTCAGTTTAAGATACATTCAACTTATAATGGGCTTATCGGAACGTAACCCCATCGTAAATCAGGGAGCATCTGTACACAGTGTACACCATCAGTTTCATGTGCCAGTCATTTTATGCAGATGCTTCACAATATTTTATATTAGTGAAGCACGATATATTGGAAGCTGATATATTATTTGCCTATATATGTATTTTTTCAGTTATCATCATCGGTCTGATGTTAGCCAATATTAAAACTGATAATTATGATATATATTTATATATGAATATTTCTTTGTTTTTCTTTTTCCTGTTATTCTTCAAGCAAAATATCTAATCTTGCTGACTGTATACAGTGGGGCAAAAAAGTATTTAGTCAGCCACTGATTGTGCATGTTCTCCTACTTAGAAAGATGAGAGAGGTCTGTAATTTTCATCAAAGGTACACTTCAACTATGAGAGACAAAATGAGAAAAAAATCCAGGAAATCACATTGTAGGATTTTTAAAGAATTTAATTGTAAATCATGGTGGAAAATAAGTATTTGGTCACCCACAAACAAGCAAGATTTTTGGCTCTCACATACCTGTAACAACTTCTTTAAGAAGTTCTTCTGTCCTCCAGTCCGTACCTGTATTAATGGCACTTGTTTGACCTCATTATCTGTATAAAAGACACCTGTCCACAGCCTCAAACAGTCAGACTCCAAACTCAAGACCAAACAGCAGTCGAAGGACACCAGGAAGAAAACTGCAGACCTGCACCAGGCTGGGAAGAGTGAATGTACAATAGGCAAGCAGGTTGGTGTGAATAAATCAACTGTGGGAGCAATTGTAAGAAAATGGAAAACATACAAGACCATTGATAATCTCCCTCGATCTGGGGCCCCACGCAAGATCTCATCCCGTGGGGTCAAAATGATCATGAGAACGGTGAGCAAAAATTCCTAAACTACACGGAGGGACCTGATGAATGACCTGCAGAGAGCTGGGACCAAAGTAACAAAGGACCATCAGTAACACACTACGCCGAGAGGATCTCCGATCCTGCAGTGCCAGGAGTGTCCCCCTGCTTATTGCCAGTACATGTCAAGCCTGTCTGAAGTTTGCCAGAGAGCATATCGATGATCCAGAAGAGGATTGGGAGAATATCCATGTAATCAGATGAAAAACCAAAAATAGAAACTTTTTGGTTTAAAAACTCAACTTGTCGTGTTTGAAGGAAGAAGAACACCATACCTACTGTGAAGCATGGGGGTGGAAACATCATGCTTTTGGGCCTGTTTTTCTGCAAAGAGGACAGGACGATTGATCCGTGTTAAGGGAGGAATGAACGGGGCCATGTATCATGAGATTTTTAGCAAAAACCTCCTTCCATCAGTGAGACCATTGAAGATGGAACGTGGCTGGGTCTTCCAGCACGACCATGATCCCAAACACGCTCGGGAAACAAAGGAGTGGCTCCGTAACAAGCATTGCAGGGTCCTGGAGTGGCCTAGCCAGTCTCCAGATCTCAACCCCATAGAAAATTTGTGGAGGGAGTTGAAAGTCCGTATTGCCCAGCGACCGCCACAAAACATCACTGCTCTAGAGGAGATCTGCATGGAGGAATGGGCCAAAATACCAACTACAGTGTGTGCAAACCTGGTGAAGACTTACAGGAAACGTTTGACCTCTGTCATTGCCAACAAAGGTTATGTTACAAAGTATTGAGTTTAACTTTTGTTATTGACCAAATATTTATTTTGCACCATAATTCTACCATAATTAAATTCTTTAAAAATCCTACAATGTGATTTCCTGGATTTTTTTTCCTCATTTTGTCTCTCATAGTTGAAGTGTACCTATGATGAAAATACAGAACCTCTTCATCTTTCATAAGTAGGAGAACTTGCACAATCAGTGGCTGGATAAAAACTTTTTCCCCCACTGTTGTAGTTATGTATGGCAGTTATGTTCTTTTTTTCTTGTCATAAACTTTATTAGACACTTAAATTGTTTTTGTTGCTGACTGTGGACCATTTAGACCGTAAAAAATATTCTTACCTTTTTAGAGGAAGGTTATAAAAATAAAATGCACAAAACCATTTTTTTTTTTGCATGAACTGCAAACTTATGTTCCCAGTAATAGTATCCATGTCCTAAGTTACCTGTTTTAATGCTATATAAAAAAGGGCACTGATCCAGTTTCTAACAGCAGTGCATATATGGATATAAAATCAAGTTCATGTAAAATACAGAAAGGTAAAATTTTCGATTTTAAATATCATGATCGGCCACAAAAAATGTACTAAATAATCCCGTCCATATCTGTCAATGACATCAACATCGGTGTATCCCGGCTATATATATGTATATATAATGATATATATATATATATATATATATATATTAGATATATATATATAGATATATATATATATATTAAATAAAATCTAGCTATAAAATCTAGCAACCATTTACAAGAACAAGTCATATTGGCAACCATGTGGTGTTTAATGTCTCAGAAGGAATGAGTAATAATAAACTGTGAAAGACTTCCCCTCTCCATCCCCCCCCCAATAGCAATTCATTTTATCTGCTGAAGTATATACCATTACATACAGGATATGGATTCCAAACATGCCAGAAATGTGCTATATTTCATAGTCTGCATGTACTTGTTTTACCTTGTCAATCCGCTCTCCCTGCACTGTGTGTTGTCTTGCCAGAAGAAGTTTATAACCACCCTGCCACACAGCAGTCACAACAGCTGCAGAGAACATAGGGGTTATAATGGCTTAAGTTAATTTTTTTTAAATCAGTCCAAAAGTTGCCTTTAGCTTTCAGACCAAGAGAGGTAATTATCTGGATTATAACAGGTATATCACAGTTACACATTATTCTTGTTGGCTTTAGCATGAAAACCCTGAAAAGCATGAATGGATCCAGGGATATGGCTACGAAGAGGCTTATTCCAGTGGAGAAAAAAACAAACAAATAAAAAAGCTTTCTCCTTTACCTGAACTAATACAAAAATCTAAATTTTAACCCTGTCTTTTGCGAGGGTTATCTGGACACATATCACTAGAGTACACACCGGGGGTGTCAGTCTTTGCAGGGGCTGTGTAGGGGTCACTGTTGCATATGGGGGGGATGACAATTCAAACCATGCCTGTGTAAGGGGATCGGGACTTGAACTTGAACAGGTCGGTTAGGGGGCTAGTGAATGGCTACTGCACCACAAAAGCAACAGTCTGTATGTTTGTGAATAAAGTACAATTCCCCGTGAGGCATTATTTCAGAACATAGGATTCATAGCAAGTCTGTATCACAAAGGTTTGATTTTTATACTACTGTCCGTTTGTTTGTGAAAATTAGTGTTTTAGTTTTAATTGCCAATGTGTATTTTGGCCATTTCCTTTTTAATATATTTATAGTTTTATGTATAGTAGTTGTAGTTTAATAATTCGAGTTTACAGAATTGAAACCTGCTAAAGGTAAATGTCAAATGTCAATGTCAATGAAACCCACAGGAAAATATTCATGCTCATTGGTGCCCTTTCAGAGCTCAGGAGACTAAATGGGCGATTCGCATTTATGCTTATTTACGTATCAACTTTGTCACAGATGGTTCTCCTAAAATTCTATAGGAGAAATGGAAGTGAGATAAAAAGGAGACAAAGACATTTGAGATTAAAGGAGCCAGAACCAAATTTTATCATGAAAAAGTTCTGGTTGCAAGCCAAGCCCAGGATTGGACCCAGCAGATTTCCAGCAGCAGGCTCTTACCTATTAACCACATGATGTGCCTTCGAACTATTAGTCTGAAGATGTATACACTTGTTACAATGTTGGTTTTGTGTGACTAAAGCAGCACGGGGATGGTGAGTGGTGAGCCATTGTGTTAGGACTACTGTGCCACCCAAAAGCACCCTAAGAACATTTTTTGTGAAGAGCCACAAAATAATGGACTACCAGGGCATTATTTGACAAATTATAGCTATTATAAAAGTACTTCACATTAAACCAAAGAAACTGTTGGTACAGATGTTTGAGTTCATTATGAGTTCACTTTTCATCAGCAGATATACACGAGAATCAAGATGTTGGCAGATCTAAGCACAGTGTTTGTCTTTATTGGGATTAACAGACAGCTAATTCTCAAGGGGTGAAACGTGAGGTTACTGGTGTCCTTTTCCTAGTACAAATCTCATTTTTCTTTCCATTGATCTCACATTTGTGTAGGAGAAGCTACAGCAATATTAAGGAGATCTCCTTTGTGACTTTCTTTTCTTATGGGCAATTCTGGGGTTTTTGTATGTTGTGTAACATCAAGTGAAAGTAACCTCATTCTTTATTTAATTTTAGTATACCTTCTTTCATATTACTAACATATATCTGTAGTTTTAGTCTTACTAATAACCATACCCCAGTAAAAACCAAAATAGCTGCAGAAATTTGTCATTCATCAGTTGGGAATAATTATTAGGTGGTGCAGCATTACAACAAAATTCAGAAAAGGTAGAAATACTGGAGTTTTGTGGCATTACATGTTACTTATATTATAGGTTAAATATGTATTTCCTCAACATATTAATGATTAACACATATAACTAACACAAGGTTTACCATTACAAAGAATTTGTTCCAATTATGAAGAACACTGGAACCAACTGATAGATGCTGGTATTGTTATTAGATTATAATGTCACATCAACACTGACAAAGCCTACTTCCCACCACTTCTGCTACTCTCCAGTATTCAATAGAACACCATGATTTAAGAGTCCTCGTCACAAACACATTCAGGAGACATAAAAAGTTACTGTTCCCATTAAATTTGATTGCTCCGGCTTGTGACATGTGAGGCAGTGAACTTTATAGAAACGAGGACTTTAGCCTGATAACTAAGTTCATAATACTGCAATTTCATGCCTAGCCTCTGCTGACATTTGAACATCTTCTCATGAGAGCACTGTGGAGTTGCTGATACTCTTGAGTTCACATAAATGGATCTTAACTGGGTTAGTATAAGAGTATGTCACATGTAAACCTTGGTTGGACACACAAAAATTCAAGCAGTCAAGAAAAGAAATGTCAAAATACCAAGCATATTCTGCTAAGGTTTCCAGACAATAAAATGACTACATTAAATTAGCTAAAGAGTACATTTATATATAGTTTAGTTAAACAGGTTGCATATATGATGGACGCTTACTGGAATATACTGTCTAGAGCGCACAGTGACCTTTTGTTTTTTGGTGTGATTTGCCAATCAGTGAATCCTTAACCTACCTCATAAAACATGTAGAGGGAAAGGAGGGTCAGTGCCAGGTTATAAACCACTAAAAACCCTCGACAGGAGAATGGCTGCCTGTTCTTCATGTACTTTGGGCCCACCCACACAATCACGAGGTACATGATGGTAAAGGCTAGTGTAGGCAGGTAGTTGTCCAGCAGAAGCCAGCCTCTCACACGTGGATCTGAAAAGATTGGGAGTAACAACATGTGTGTCGTTTTGGTCATTTTGATTGATCATTGATCAGCCTGGTAGACCAAGCCAAGACCAGCCAAATATTGTAGCAAAAAAGCATTACAAGTGTCTATCACCCCTGTGACTGTTATGTAACACTGAGAAATGACTTGACAATATTTAAATTTCTGTATGAAAACAAAACTTCAATTATCAGCATAATTCAATAAGAGTTTTAACAGGTCCAGAATATACTTTTGAGAGTGACCCAGTCTGCAAATGTTGGAGGCTTAACAATGCAATACAGCTAAAATCCTTCAAATCCAGTTTGGCTATCCAATAGAATGGGTTTACTAGAACTGAACGGGGCATGGTGGCTCAGTGGGTAGCACTGTCGCCTCACAGCGAGAAGGTCCTGAGGTCGATGCCAGGTTGAGCGATCTGGGTCCTCCCATTTCTGCATGGGTTTACTCCGAGTACTCCAGTTTCCTCCCAAAGTCCAAAGGCATGCTTTATGTTGACCGACTACACTACCCAATTGAGTTGCTGTGAGCAACTGAATAATTCAGCCATTCGTAACTTGTAATTCCACTACTAATAATGCTAATAGTGATCATAATATTGATAACAACAACAAAATCAACAATTACAATGCTGCACATTTGAAAGTTTGACACTTTACAACAATCACTTTTGAGAGATTTACAAATTTTGTGCACTGCTCTCATATGCGCTTATTTTTTGGAATGTTGATTTCGACTCCTTCCACATGTCTATTGGGTTAAGCTCAGTACTTTGATTTGGTCATTTAAAAAACATTAATTTCATTTTTTTTTAACCATTCTTTGGTAGAATGACTTGTGTGCTTAGGGTCATTGTCTTGCTGCATGATCTTCTTGCACATTCTCTTGAAATTCAGTTCATGTACAGATGTCCTGACATTTTCCGTTAGGATTTGCTGGTATAATTCAGAATGGGTCGCATGGGATAAGGTTCTTATACTGGAATGCAGTGTTTTCTTTTTTCTAGACATAACCCTTTCATTTCAACCTAAAGTTGTATTTTTATCTCATCCTTCCTCAAAACATGTTCAGCTTTTTGAAACTAAAAAGCTTTAGTTTTTTAACTTTTGTTTTTTTGGAATAGCCTTCTTTCTTGTCCATGTGATCTTTAGCAAACTGCAGACAGCCAGCAATGTTTGTTGTATATCAGTGGCTTTCTACTGCCAACCCTGTTTACTATTACTACAGTAGTTATGGCGAGTAATAGAGGGCATGTAAAAAGGGTAGTGGAAACTGCAAGGTCCACAGCAAGGCAGAAAGTAATTTGTCAGCCTTTGCACCAGTCAGTCATGAAATACTTATTAACATGATTTCACATCTGAAAAGAACCCGCTGCCCTCTTGATCCTCTACCAATGACATACTTCAAACAATTATCTGACTTACTCTCTAGGGAGGTTTTTAACATTGTTAGTAAGTCACTCCAACAAGGAATTTACCCCAGAGTCTGAAAACTGAAGACCCATCCGTCTGGAGACAGGCTGACCCATCCGTTCTTAAAAATTATTGAACAATTTCCAATATTCCTTACTTGGGTAAGATCATTGAAAAGGTGGTGGCTATTTAACTAAGTGGTTATCTCCACTCCAACCATTTAATTGAGACATTTCAGTCTGGTTTTGAACAAAGTTTACTTGAGCTATCTTAAAATAAAACAGGACGCTGGCAGTTTTGTTCTATTAGATCGTAATCTGGCCTTGAATACAGCTGATCATTAAATTTTGTGTAATTACTTTAGGCTAGTCTCTCTGGCTCTGCTAAACTGATTACAGTCCTATTTGGACAGCCATGAATATTATGTTACATTTGGAAATTCTTCATATAAATGTCACCTTCTATTCTGTGGAGTGCCACAAGGCTCCATTCTAGGACCAATACTGTTCACTCTCCATTCCAAAAGCCAGGTACTTGCCGGGAACTCCACTTGCCAGTTAATACTAATGCATTTTACACTTCAAATACACAGTCGCAATTATTGCCAGGACTGGTGCGTAATCATGTACATCATCATGTAGTTTTGATTTGATACGCTCCGGTAGAGCATTAGCAGTAGATGGACGCTCAAAAGTTTGGCTCCACACTGAGAGAATTCGAAAATGCCAAATGCAATATGTGTTGAAAGTTGATCGGCTATAAAGGAGATTGCAGCTCCAACATGGCAAAACAGCTAAGGCACCAGCATCATACTGAGCTTCAGCAGCGTTCTATGTCTGACTGTCTGGGATCTCCTAGCTCACATGTAATATTTTTTATGTTAAGTGTTTTCCTTCTTATTTAAACCTACAAGGAAAAGTTTTAACATGGCTTAAAGTATTAAAACAACGACCTAGGAACACCAAACTTCTCTCAATTACTGTAACTTACATAATCTGTACATGTGAACTGAAGAACCTGTGAACCAAAATGAAAGTAATAATTTATACATTAAGCTTTTTGCTTCCCATTTTAACATATCATATGAAAAAAGCTTAAAAATTATTACTTGCCCTTTGGGCCATAGGTTTGTCATTTCAGCAGTAGAGTACTTACAACCAGTAGTAACTGACAGAAGTTTGGTTTTCCCATGTTTATTGTTTTAGTGCTTTAAGTCACATTAAGCTTTGTTCATGTTAAGTGTTTTAGACTCTTTAGCCAGCATCAAAAGACAGCGCTAGCACCTCGCTAGCATATCCAATACAGCCAGCCTGTGATACACTCTCATTAGCAATGAAGAGGCTCATAAATTCATACTAAATTCATGAATCATACAGTTGAAAAATAAAGATATACTTTATACCTAAATATTTGGCAAATTTCCACCATTTTGGAATAGAAACTTGAAATCTATAAAAACTGGAACTGATAACCAGAATCTGAATCAAAAAATGTAAACAATACCCAACCCTAGGCAAGAGTAATCAATAAATATGATATTTCCTTCAGCATGCAGATGACACACAGTTGTATATCACCTTAGCATCTGGCCCTTGTAAATCTATTGACCCCACTTTTTAGGTGTCTAGATGCTATTAATTCCTGCATGTGAGATGATTTTCTACAGCTAAATATGGACAGAACATTCATCTTCATCATTGTTATTGGTAATGGTTAACAGAAGGTGGCGGCACTGGTGTACTTAAAAACCCAGTCTTTAGAAGCTCGAAGGTCAGTCAAAAATCTGGATGTCAGCTTTCCAGAGTAAAATAAATTTTAAGACACATACTAGCGACGTTTGTAAAATGGCATTCTTTCATCTTAGAAATATATCCAGACTGCATAGCATGCTCTCGCTGGCTGATAGTGAAAAATGTAAACATGCTTTCTTGTCTATACACCTTAATTATTGTAATTCTCTTCTCTCACCTCTATCAAAGAGCTATATTTCCAGTCTACAGAGGTTGCAAAACGCTGCAGCTAGAATCCTGACAGGAGAAAATGAAGCATCATATAACACCTGCCCTCAAACCATTGTATCAGTTATCAGTGTCATTTAGAATTGATTTCAAGCTTCTTGTATTAGTTTTTAAATGCCCCATAGTCTATCTCAGTACCTCGGTGACATGATCATTAGGTATGTCCAGCCAAGTGCCCTCAGATCAGCTCAAAAGAATATGCTGAGACAAAAGACTGGAAAGGCGGCCTTTTCTCATTACGGCCCTTATCTCTGGAACTCCTGATGACCCGAGGGATTTGGATGTTCTTGGCACATTTAAGAGGAAGGATAAGGCACGTTTGCTTAGATTGTCGTTTGATTTTGTGTATGTACTGACCTTTTACTTACTTTTTATCATTTTAACCTACACATGCTTTTTTTACATGCTTCTATTTTATTCATTTGATGTTGTCTTTTATTGTTTTACTTACTTTTACATTTTAAAACCTATACTATTATCAGTATTATTATTTTTATTTAAATTAACGTGAAGCAACTTACCCCTTGGACCCATCCATGAGTCGAGATGTGTGTTCACTTTGTGATTCAAACTCTCCATCTTTGCCTCTTGTTCTCTGGAAAGGAGTTGGAACATAGACTTAACCATTCACCGTTGACACCTCAACTACACTTGACACAACACTCTTACAGGTCATAAAACCAAGCTAGAAGAGAAAAGATGAATTGAATTCAATGACCATTAAAAAAACACTACACATTTTCTGCAATGCCATGTGCTTGTGTAGATTTCTACACTGACGTTTACTAAACCCTCAAAATATCTCATATAGTGTTCAGAAGAGCATGTCGTCTGAAAAGGCTAATAATAACCATAACTGACAAAAACTTTGCCTTCAGTAGAAACTTTATTAATCCCTGAAACCACAAATTATTTGACTTTCATTACTGAAGGACAGCCATGCAGCATACATTTTGCTTTTTTCACAGCATAGAAAAAAGCAAAAGCTTCCTTGCGTTATTTCTTTCTGCTTGGAGTTCATTTAGTGGAATTATACTCACATGTTGGGAGTCACATGACTTTTCATTTTAATTTCATAACATGTTGCATCAGATTGTCAATAGTGAGACTGAGGTATTGCTCGCTTCTGTATACTTCCCTATCTCACTAACATATGCACTGTGTGAAGCATTTCTTACCCATTCAGTTTAATACATGTAGCACTTTTGGGCAAGTTTCTATCTTAAGATGGTATATGCCATCATACCACCCAATCCTACTAAATCTAATTCTGTTTTCATGCAAAGGTCATGCACCAGAATGGCAAGAAACTAAATATTTCATGCAAAAGTCTCTATTAATCTCCTGGTTGAAGAGGGCAAACTGAATCTAAACTGCTTCCTTAAAATGTATAGGCCAGATTCCAGTGTCAATTGCAACAGCATTTTGGCTTACAGGCAGGGTTTCAAATGACAATCCATACTTGCAGCTGGCACATAAAAAGAAATTACAATGGGCAAATATTGGTAGGTGGATAACTGCAAAGGAGAAGAACCTTATTGAGCCTTTATTTAAATAAGCTTCTCCATATGGTCCAACAAGAGGGGTGTGTCTACTATCGCCCACAGAGGAATCAATTGCCGATCCAAAAAAACCTGAAATTTTTTATTTTGCGTGTTTCTTAATTCCTATCTAGTTCATCATACAAATTATCATCATAAAATTTGAAATCTACACTGACTTGCCACTTTATTAGGCACACCTGTCCATTAACACAAATATCTAATCAGCCAATCAATGCATTTAGACATGTAGACATGGTGAATACAAGCAGCTGAAGTTCAAACTGAGAGTTAGAATGAAGATGAAAGGTGATTTAAGTGACTTTGAACGTGGCATGGTTGTTGGTGCTAGATGGGCTGGTCTGAGTATTTCAGAAACTGTTGATCTACTGGGATTTTCATTCACAGAAATCCCTAGGGTTTATAGAGAGCGGTCCAAAAAAGAGAAAATATCCAGTCAGCAGCATTTCTCTGGGCAATGGTCAGAGGAGAATGGCCAGAGTGGTTTGACCTGATAGAAAAGCAACATTTAACTCAAATAACCGCCACGTCAGAGCATCTCTGAATGCATAACACGTCAAATCTTGAAGCAGCTACAGCAGCATAAGACCATACCGAGTGCCACTCCTGTCAGCTAAGAACAAGTAACTGAGGCTACAATTTGTACAGGCTCACAAAATTGGACAATAGAAGATTGGAAAAACATTGGCTGGTCTGATAAGTCTCGATTTCTGCTGCACCTTTTAGATAGTCCTAAACAACATGGAAGCATGGATCCTCCTGCTTTGTATCAACAGTTTGGTCTAACAGTTTGTCGTGGGTGTAATGGTGTGGGGGATATTTTCTTCGCTTTGGGCCATTAATACAAATTTAGCACTGTTTAAACTCCACAGCCTACCTGAGTATTGTTACTGACCATGTCCACCCCTTTATGACCACAGTGACCATCTTCTTCCAGTAGAATAATGTTGCAAAGTTCAAATAAACCCAAACTGGTTTCTTGAACATAACAGTGAGTTCACTGAACACAAATGGTCTCCACAGTCACCAAATCTAAATCCAGCAGAGCACCTTTGTGATATAGTGGAACAGGAGATTCCAATCATGGATGTGCAGCTGACAAATCTGCAGCAACTGCATGATGCTACCATGTCAATATGGATCAAACTCTCTGATGAATGTTTTCAGCACCTTGTTGAATCTATGACACAAAGAATTAAGACAGTTCTGAAGGCAAAAGGGGGTCCAACCTGGTACTAGCAATATGTACTGAATCAAGTGGCCATTCAGTGTAAATTCTATGCTTAAGTATTGTGTGAGTATTTTCATTGGGGTAATGGTCCCAGACCCCCCTACAATAACTGCATGCTGTAATATTATTCCCTTTGCCCATCCGTCTCCCATCCCAGTCAGAATTAGACTATGCCCTTGTTTACCAGACATATTTAAGAAAAGCAACGTTTCTGTGGTTGCCCGCCCAAATAATCCAAATGTTCACCCCAAGAGGACATCCTAGTAACACCTCTGTCCTAGAAAACTGCTGTACAGGCTATTTACACCTCTGGGCAGAGCTATAGAAGGCATGGGTTTGAAATGTCCCCTGAATATGTTTTAATGCCAAACACCTGCAAAGATGCAAACTGGCTGCAAACTGAGAATCACATGATGAATAAAAGAAGATTAATAATAAGAATAAGATGTTATGACGTTGTGAATGTGGTGTCTATCATTTCAGAGCATACTTAAGGAAAATATTGTGGCAATTTTAATGACTAGCATAACTGTTACTCAATTAAATCATGTCAGCATGTAGACATTACTGTAAAGATAAGTTTTCATTTAACTATACAGCAGCAATCAGTTCCTACTACCCACACTGCCTATACAGTTATAAAAACCATGGTGGTATGAAAAGAAAACATTTCTTCTCAGTTATTGTCAAGAAATAAAATGCTACATCCTATTACAAATAACTTGGAAATATCTTCAGAACACAATTACCCACTGTTGAAACAACATGATCAAAGCAAGTGTTATATGCCTGAAAAAATCTTCCCAAACCACACCTGACCTGGACTGGAATCCTTAGTGTCTTTACATTCTATTTATACTTTACCAATATCATGACATCCCACTGCACATGCAGGACTGAGCGAGGAGGGCCATAGTCCAGCGAGTGCCTCTTTACAACTCACGGTCACCAACCACTTTTTTTCACAGGGCACAAAGCCAAACTCTTCGCACTGCACCAGTGATTGAAATGGAATGACCAGAAAACTGCAGATTAATCAAATAAAGGAACCAGAGGCATCATCAGACCCACTTTACTGGTGTCCATGCTGAGAAGAACTACAGAACATGCCACACAAAATCACTAAAGGGCACTACACTTCCCATAATGGCCCAGCATCTTTCCAAAAGCTTCCGTGGCTAACGCTTTCAGTCAGAGCCAGTTTCTTTCTGTTTTTCTGACATGGACATCCGCAAATATTTAAAAGAAAGTCAGCCACGCTGCAGGGAAGGTAGTGATAGCTCATGGCTATATGTTTTGGCTAGCCATACAACCATACAACCTACTAAAAGTACATTTTAGGCCACTAAAGCAAAGGCATTCGTTAAATTAATACAGACATCAGCTAGGTTAGCATAAACACAATTAATCCTATTAAGAAAAAAAGTCTTTAGTTTAATTTGTTCTTCATGTCTCATCCATGGCAGAGTAACACCCACTTTAGTGTTAAACCACTTAATCTATTTAGCGTTTAACAGACTTATTTTTATGCACAGCTGTGCCCCTAGGACTGACTTGCCAAGCTGAGGCGTACATCTGTGTCTCTCTAAATTTTATGTGCCCCAGTAAGACAAGTAGTCTAGAAAAATAATTTAATGGTTCAATGAAAGGAAAAATTGGTTCCTGAAAGGAAACATTAAATTTCATATTGGGGTAACGGTGCAAGCTCCAACAATCCTTACATTGTGGTGGATTAATGCACTTTTTAGACAGTCCCTAAACACTTAAACGAGCTGCGTTTCTGTGATTATACGAGATGGAACGGTTTGAAATAGCTTGGTTATATAGTACATATCAAATTGACTCGCTGTCGAATGAAAACAGAGGATGTACACTTAAATCCGTTCGGGCTTTGTTTTAGAGAAACGTGAAAACGCAGCCCAAATAGGAAAACTTTAACCATAAGCAAATCTTTATATGATTACGACATTAGCTACAATCCAAACGGGAATCTATAAAGGATTCGTATTAAGAAAGGTACGTAAAATGAATGCCACCAAAGTGCGTAGTAGAACAGAATTGCTAACTTCGTCTATGCTTGGAACAGAAATGCGCATCACTGCCAGAGCTGCGGACTTCATCAAAGTAGTAAGGAGCTTGAACAGATTTTGATTTTTTTTTTTTTTTTTTAAGAGAGCTAAAGAGTCAGATTTTGTTGATTCGTGTAGTAGAAGGAATGGCTCATACCTGCTTTGTTGTCCTTGGTCTGTGCTCGTGTTGTGTGAAAGAGGGCGAGAGGAGAAGGTGGATGTATAATAACGGGACGGGTCCAAATGTCACACTGTAGCCTGATAGGACAAAGTCTACGAATCGCGCTGCCTACTTGTGAATGATGATAACAGGAAATATGGGACCGGGGGATAAGAGTTTGGACATTTTTATTACATGCATTCAGGTATGGCTAGCCTATGCATATGCCTAACATGGCTGTTAACTTTTGGTCAATTCGTTTAGTTCAAGGTTGTGTGCTGTATTGGTTTTTAATATGGAAGTTCGCCATGGGCTCATTGTGAATGGGTCTGAGTGAAACAGACAGAAATATTTGTGACCGACGGTTAAGTCTAAAAACAACAAACACGTAGTCGAAAAGTCTGTTAACCCATGCTGCACATCTCATCACCTATAAACTTGAAGCACGTTTTCAGTGTCATTGTAGTCAAGTAATCATGTAGCTTACTCATAACTCAGTGTAAATCTGTAACCGGTCATTTTTTAACCATACACTGGACACAGTTCAACTGCATTCACTACACATTACCCTATGCTCTATTAACACACATATATAGTATAGTGTAAGGGAATAACGCTCAGGGATCTCAAGGCGTTCCGTTCCCACATCACCCGATCCGTCTGGAGCTGGATCTGGCCAATCAGAGTGCATCTCTCCTTGTACCCGTGAAAACTAGCTCGGGCTCAGTGCGCATGCGCACCAGACATCCTCACAAATACGTTCACAGAAGTGGACTTTATATACAAATGTAACGTGTACAGAAACGCCCAGAGCAGCGACCATAATTCATTAATGTATCGTCTGGGTATCAAGCAGGTATATTAGCGTTTAACGCATTCCGGGTTGTTGTTTTTTCACTTACACATGTGTAACATATAGTAGACGCACTTAGAGCATACACAAGCCGTGAAACTGACGTGCAAGGACTTTACTCCACAAGTGGCGTCTTGGCAATGAGGGGACTTGAACCAGAAACTGATTTCGGATTATGATGAAAAACACACTTTGATATGGACAGGAATCCTTTTATTTGAGGTCACATCCCAGTAAAGCAATCATATCCTAACACAATGAGCATAGACTGGACTTGAAATGGTAACGGTTGTAGGACTCCCAGTATCGTACAACAGAGTTGGGTGCACCCTCTAGTGGATGTCAATAACTGATAAACGACACGAACGATTAGACTTAAAACCTGTAAAACCTACACAAAAGATAACAGTGCGATTTCAAGAAAAGTAGACTTCGCTAGATTAATAAAAAGCAGACCCATTTGTCTCTAAAAAAAACTTTGCATTCTCAAACGCTAACCTCATTTTCTAAATCACTATTAAATCCTACTTTTGCCTAGACCTACAATTACATGAGCTAGTTATTAATCCAAAGGGACTTAAAAAAACTCCAGGACTTGTAGGTCATGTCCTGTGTAAAAGAAAAAAGTGGGTTTATTGTAACTTCGACAGTCACGTACTTGTTTCTACTTAAAATTCATGTTATTTGCTAATACCAATAACTCCTATTTCAAAGTTCTCATTCAAATACGTTTTACTTTGAAATCATTCCCATATCCAAGGCTCAGACTTTCAAGAAACACATGGGCTGTTTTAAACTCAAATAGCTGTACAGATTTGCATGTACTTTTGTTGTATGCAGTTTGAGATGCCCTGGGGGAACAGGCATACCTACATGCAACCAGTGAACATCCTAAGGAACAGATGAAGCATTCCGTTTCATGCATCTACCAAGTTTTGTTTTCACTAGTTTGTAGATTACAGGAGTATATTCATGAGCTCGTCTTTGTATTAACACATGAGAATGTCTCTTGGGATGCTACCATTTGACCTCATGTCAGGTGTCCATACAGTTTAACCAAAACATGGTACGGGCATGGGCATATTATTTAGCTAATTATGGGTTGTGTTGGTTTAAGACGGGATTACACATCTTACCAATATGCACAAAAGGTTTTGTTTTTAACACAATGAAGCAGGGATGGCAGAGGTTTCTTCCGACTTGAGCCAGTCATTAACTTTTGTTGATTTTTCCATCTATGAAGGGTCACTTCATTAATTTGCAGAAAATAGAAAGAATCTCAATGCAACTTGCAGCTGCTGAACATGCCATGGCTTCGAGTGGTGGTCCTACAAAGGAAATTCTCCCGTAGTCAGTCCATCTAAAAGTGCTTATGCAGCATATATAAACTCAGCGGCCACTTTGTTAGGTATACCCGTTTAACTGCTCGGTAACGCAAATATTTAATCAGCCAGTCATATGGCAGCAACATTTATTCATGTAGATGTGGTCAAGAGGCTTTGCTGTAGTTCAAACAGAGCATCAGAATGGGGAAGAAAGATGATTAAAGTGACTTTGAGCATGCCAAGGTTGTTGGTGCTATATGCACTGGGCCAAGTATTTCAGAAACTGCTGATCGACGGAGATTTTCACACACAGCCATCTCAAGTTTACAGAGAATGGCTGTTCTCTGGGTGAAAACAAATTGTTCATACCAGAGATCAGAAGAGAATGGCCAGACTGGTTTGAACTGATAGAAAGGCAACAGTAACTCAAACTCTAAATACAACCAAGGTATGCAGAAGACCAAGGTGGTTGCACAAAATGTCAAACTTTGAAGCAGATGGGCTAAAGCAGCAGAAGACCACAACAAGTGCCACTAATTTCAGCTAAGAAAAGGCAACGGAGGCTACAGTTTGAATAGGCTCACCAAAACTGGACAATACATGATTGGAAAAATGTTGCCTGACCTGATGAGTCTCGATATCTGCTGGCACATGGTAGGGTCAGACTTTGGCATAAACATGAAATCATGGATCCATCCTACCTTGTATCAGCAATTCAGGCTGCTGGTGGTGTAATGGTGTGTGTGTGTGTGTCTGTGTCTGATATTTTCTCGACACACTTGCCACAGGCTACCTGAGCTGTGTTACCATGCCCATCCTGTACGTGCCATGTCACAAAACTCACATCATCTCAAACTGGTTTCTTGAGCATGACAATGAGTTCACTGTACTCAAATGGCATCCACAGTCACCAGATTGGGATGTGGTGCCATCATGAGATTCTGTACCAAAATCTTTGAAAGCTTGTTCAATCTATGCCATGAAGAATTAAGGCAGTTTTGAAGGCTAAATGGGATCCAACCCGATACTAGCAAGGTGTACCTAATAAAGTGACCGGTGAGAGTATGCATACAGCCTTGCCTACACCACTGTTACAGATGACTCAAGACGCCGTGAAGCTAATGAAGCCATGTCTTGTCTATGACAAAAAGAAAGTACACTTGATATATCATGTAAAGGTAACAGTATTTACAGTATCCTTTTACAGTGGAAAAAATCTCAGAATTGTACAAATTATCAGATACATTTACATCTCACAGTCTAGAGCTGGATCACAAACAAGAGGGAAATATGTACACATCTGATCTCAATTACATACTCAAACTTAAAGATGTTAAAATAATCTTGAGAATCATAAAAATCTCATATATATACACACAGATTCAATAAACATTTGGCTGAGTCCTTCAAGCCATACTATAAAGCATTATTTTCTTTTTGTCTAGTTAAATGTTTTGGTCATCGATTTAAAAAAAAAGAAAGAAGAGGAGTTTAGTAAAAGCAATGTACATCCTTCCTGAATGTTTAGGAGACCTCATTTTCCTCTGTTCACTGGGTCACCAATCAATTCGGGGCACTGCTCCTCTCCCCTGGCGATACGGTTGCACTTACAAACCAGATCGTAGTTTATTTTGTCAGTTATGACGCTGTCTTGCTTATACTGCGGATGCTTGGCAACATATTCCCTCATCCACCTAGCCATGGTCATCAGTTCTCCTGTGATTAATTAGAAGCACAAACAAGTCTTGCTGAGTAAAGCACTATATCAACGCTAGTGAAAGTATGTATGAGTTAGTAAAGTCATTATGAAATTAGCTTTTCTTAAAGACACGACTGCAGGAAAGTTTTATAGTTTATATTAAACATTTACAACATGAATAGTGGTGTTTGAAAAGTTGTGAACCCTGTAGAATTTTCTAGATTTCTGGATAAATATGACCTAAAACATCATCAGATTTTCACACAAGTCCTAAAAGTAGATAAAGAGAACCCAGTTAAACAAATGAGACAAAAATATTATACTTGGTCATTTATTTATTGAGAAAAAAATTGATCCAATATTACATGTGCAGCAATAACTGAAACTAAACGTTTCCCTGTAACTGTTGATCAGTCCTTCACACCGGCTTGGAGGAATTTTAGCCCCATTCCTCCGTACAGAACAGCTTCATCTCTGGGATGTTGGTGGGTTTTTTCCTCACATTAACTGCTCACTTCAGGTCCTTCCACATCATTTCAACTGGATTTAAGGTCAGGACTTTTTCTTTAAAACATTCTTTGGTAGAACGGCTTGTGTGCTTAGAGTCGTTGTCTTTGCTGCATGATCCACCTTCTCTTGAGATTCAGTTCATGGACAGATGTCCTGACATTTTTCCTTTTAGAATTCTCTGATACAATTCAGAATTCATTGTTCCATCACTGATGGCAAGCCGTCCTGGCCCAGATGCAGCAAAACAGGCCCAAACCATGATACTACCACCACCATGTTTCACATATGGGATAAGGTTCTTATGCTGGAATGCAGTGTTTTCCTTTCTCCATAAGGCTGATCTTTTAAACCAAAAGTTTTTCTATGTTGGTCTCATCCATCCACAAAACATTCTTCCAATAGCCTTCTGGCTTTTGTCCATGTGATCTTTAGCAAACTGCAGACGAGTAGCAATGTTCTTTTTGGAGAGCAGTGGCTTTCTCCTTGCAACCCTGCCATGCACACCATTGTTTGTTCAGTGTTCTTCTGATGGTGGACTCATGAACACTAACATTAGCCAATGTGAGAGAGGCCTTAGGTTGCTTAGAAGTTTACCTGGGGTCCTTTGTGACCTCGCCAACTATTACACGCCTTGCTCTTGGAGTGATCTTTGTTGGTCGACCACTCCTGGGGAGGGTAAAGTAAAAATGGTCTTGAATTTCCTCCATTTGTACACAATCTGTCTAACTGTGGATTGGTGGAGTCAAAACTCTTTAGAGATGGTTCTATAACCTTTTCCAACTTGATGAGCATCAACAACTCTTTTTCTGAGGTCCTCAGAAATCTCCTTTGTTTGTTCCATGATACACTTCCACAAACGTGTTGTGAAGAGCAGACTTTGATGGATCCCTGTTCTTTAAATAAAACAGGGTGCCCACTCACACCTGATTGTCATCTTATTGATTGAAAACACCTGACTAATTTCACCTTCAAATTAACTGCTAATCCCAGAGGTTCACATTCATTTGACAATGACCTCAATAAATAAATGACCATATATAATGTTTTTTGTCTAATTTGTCTAACTGCGTTTTTTGTCTATTTTTAGGACTTGTGTGAAAATCTGATGATGTTTCAGGTCATATGTAAGCAGAAATATAGAAAATTCTAAAGGATTCACATACTGTCAAGCACCACTGTAGTTGTGGATCATTCTAATGTTTATATTACAGTACAGGTATGTGCAGTTAAACGATGTCCTTTTGCTTTAACCACCGAGGTCTTAACAATTATAATAGATTATTATAGTTAGAAATAATATTTTATTGTACCAAGTAATAATCGGTCTTGGCTCCAGATGTAAACAGCCAATCAACACAGTCACCTCAACCGCCGATCAACACTAGACAGAGGTGGGAGTTAAAGAGCAGGAGTCCATCCTGTGTGTCACAGTTGCCAGGTCCGCTTATTCTAAGCGATTTTGGACCTGTTTTTTCCTATAAGGTCACTGAAGTACAGGCTTTTGGCACTTGTTTGTAAAGTGTAGTAGCTTATTTGAGCTTGCTCCCTGATCCGGGGTCTGTTTGTCTCTCTCCCTTTGTTTCTGTCTATCGCTCCCTCTCTCGGTCTCTCGGTCTCTCTCTCTCTCTCTCTCTCTCTCTCTCTCTCCATTATATTAACTGATCAAATGGTCACTCACTCGCAGTGTCAACTTTTTCTTCAGAATCCAACATGCTTCTTTTTGAATTGTTTTCACTGACCTGTCTGTTTTTCTCCACGCATCTGGTAACACATGGTGTGTTTGCATGCAAGTCTTTACTAGAGTGTGTTTTAATTCAGTGTTGTAATTCAGTTGATATGTTTAGAGACTTTGTGCGTTACTCATGTTTGCATGTATAACTTTCTGCTGCTCATTTGTAACACTCTGTTTAGAGTGTCTTTAATAGTGTCTATAGTGTTAAATGCACATGCCTGCTCTGTTGTTCGTTTCCCCCACCATCTGCATATTCTTTCTAACATACAGCTATATAAATTGGTTCACATTCACAGAGTCTGTTTCAGACTGTGACTGACTGATCTTCCGTGTTGTTTATAATACTGTCCATCAATGCGTTTTGGCTTCCGTCAAACAAAAATAATCAGGTCCATCATTACCATCTTAAGTGTTACAGCTTTCCCCTACACAGGGTTGAAGCAGTACATAACTGTATTTTTCCAAAAATCGCAAGGGTTTACCATGTGTATAACAGTTCAGGCATCCACTCATGTTTTCAGCTGTATCTCTGACGCATTTACATATCATCTGCAAGAAGTTTTCTTGTGAAAATACCCTTTATATTTACATTTCAGTAGCATAAAAAGACTGTGACTATGGGAACGTCTGCTCAACAACGATTTCAGTGTACGAATGTGGTCCTTAAATGGCACATACCTGTAGTTAGAAATTTAGCAGACACACTTATCTAGAGCGACATGCAACTAACAGAATCTTGCAATCCGAGCATTGGTAGGTAAAATTCCCCACTAAAGGACACACCAGTGGCAGCTTGGCAGAGGTGGAATTTGAGCTTTGGACGATCAGGAGCAAAGCATGTAAACATCACTTCTAATTAATGCCTAATATTTATTAATATGTCCATATCATGCAGCCTTAGTCAATGTGTTTTGCATACCAGACGCTCGCTTCTTGATGAGTTTCAGGTAATTCAAGATGGTGCAGCGTGTATCTACGTCCACCTCCATATTCTCCAGGTAGCAGTTCAGGATTGGTATAAGGCCCTGGAACACTCCCTCCTAAAAACGTGTTATAGTTATGTTTTAATTCAGGTGTTCATTCACTGCTGATCACAGCTGGACTGTTTGCATGTGTAGAGTATTTATACCTTGCCATTGATGATGGTATCAATGCTCATTAGGGTGTACTCCTCAAACACCCCCCCAGTCTCTACTCCATTTTGGGCTGTTGAGGCCGAATCAAGGAACGGGTTGCAACCTTGGAAGAAATTCATGTACATACCATATAAGCTTTGCAATAGAACAAGCAATTTTTGCCTTCTTGAATGGAACACTGATTATTTTAGCTCCAACAAATGGGGAAAAAAAAAAATCTGTACTTTTATAACCTTTAAAGATGTCCTTCCGGAAATAAAACATGCCTTCTTGCACTGCATTTCGCTTCTGGGCTACTTTCATGTTTTCATCAACCTAAAACAGATTATCTTATGCTCACATAAATCAGTACAATAAAAAACACTTCTTTCTCTCTCATAGGATTTAGGACCCCATAAATCTTCTATTTATTTGTTTTAATATAAAAATAAAACTGAAGACAAACCTTTGACAAGGGAATGAGGAAGTCTAACTTGTAGGACAGAATCACCCGGGTAAGGAGGACAATGAACACAACGTATGCAGAGTTCTCAAAATCTGTCAGCTGAACCTGTTCGTGAAAGATAGACCACAGTTCCCGTCACATAATTAGGCAATTAAGAACAGTGTTACGCAAAATGGCTGATTGACCCATGCTCCAGAAAAGCAGCTGTGTACATGAAAGCCTGCTTGACAACTCAGCAAATCTGACGAACACAGGTACAGCGGCGCTTGAAAGTTTATGATCCCTTTTGGATTTTCTATAAGTACGACCTAACACAAGATTTATCAGAAGTCCCAAAAGTAAAGGAGAAAACAATTAAATAAAAATATTATACTTGCTAATTTTATCCAGCAGTATGCGAGACCAGGTAGTGTGTCTGAATACATAGTATGCATTAAACAGTAGGTGAAAAGTCGATGGATAACATACTGCATTGTCAGCCATTTTTAAGTATGCTATCCTACTATATTATCCCATGATTCAGCTGGAGTAATGAAGGCGTCCAAAGCTCAGAAAAAAAATGCCGGACAGTGAGCTGGAGGCTGTAAATAAGATATAACCACAACAATAAAAATTAGAAACTTTGTGGTTATATACAATTACACTTTTTTTAATGGTGGTAGAGTGACGTCATGCGTCACATGATATTGGGAAGATGGCAGGCGAGTCATTAGCTCTGACAGTGGAGGGGCAGCAATGTTCTTTATGGAGAGCAGAGGTTTTTTTACTTGCAACAATAACATTTGTTCTCCAGATGTGGACTCATGAACATTAACATTAGTCAAAGTGAGAGAGGCCTTTACTTAATTAGAGGTTACCCTCGCTGACTACTACACCTTGCTACTGGAGTGATCTTTGTTGGTCGGCCACTCCTGGGGAGCATAACAATGGTCCTGAATTCCCTCCATTTGTGCACAATTCGTCTGAATATGGATTGCTGGAGTCCAAACTCTTTCGAGATACCTTAGCATCCTAGTCTGATGAGCATAAACAACTCTTTTCTGAGGTCCTCAGAACTCTCCTTTGTTCGTGCCATGACACATTTCCACAAGCATGAGTTGTGAAGATCGGACTTTGATAGATCGCTCTTCTTGAAATACAGCTCACTCCTGACTGTCATCCCACTGACTGAACACACCTAACTCCAGTTTCACTTTCAATGTAACTGCTTATTCAAAAATTCACATACTTTTGCCACTTGCAGATGTCATTTCCCTCAATAAACTAATTACCAAGTATAACAGTTTTGTCATATTTGTTTAATTGGGTTCTCTTTATTGTCTTTAAGGACTCCCATTTTAGGTCATATTGATACAGAAATCTAGAAACTTAACCCTTTCACAAACTTCCAGCATCACTGTATTTAAGCTACATACCTCCATGGGGCGGAACTCCACTCTCCATCCTATGTCAGAGTTGGGAGGGGGTGGTTTGAACCTCATGGTCTGCCAGTTGGTCGACTGGATATTCTGTTCAATAAGACATGTAAATCTGGCTCATTACATTAAAAAGACTGATACTGAATAGCTAAAATGCTTCCAGGAAATCAGAAATGAGATTATATATGCTTATTTATTCACAATATACCTCAAAGTGCTCAGACTCGTTTTCATCGTCCAAATGAATTCTCTCCTCATAGAGCAACAACGGGTCACGAATAAAAAGGTGGGCAATGTGTTGGGCCAATAGTTTGTCAATACCTGCAATAATGATGCATTTCAGTATTACATTACATTACAAATTTCTCTACAATCATGTAATGGCTTATGTGATGTCAGTTTCTCACACAGAGCGGCATATAATAATGCTGTCCCTCTACCTGCATCGAGCAGCTGTTTGTAGATATCCTCATCTTTTGTCAAATCTATGTCATTGTATTTTTCCCCACAAAACGAGAGGTAACTGTCGATTGAATCGTATCTGGACTTGTTGATTCTGAACTTGTTGTTTTTCAATGGCTATAAGAAATAAGCACACAAGCAAAAAATTCCAGAAGGTAAATTATTCAAGCCTTTGTGAACGACTGCATGCATTCATTGCATGTCCTGTAAAGGTAAGCCTAGCCAGTTTCAATTTCTCAACAGCTCACCTCCAACCCGCGTTCCTCTCGAGTTCTGTCATCCACGGAGGCTGAGATCACACCCCAGCGGCAGTCAATATCCGACACATAGCCACGATAGAAGGGTGAGGCTGCACTAAGTGCCATCTGCACATATTTTAATACATTTTAATAAATGGTTCATACCATCCTGGTATATTGTATGCTCTTTATGTAGTCGTTAAGTTGAACTTAAACAGCATTTGGTTCTTTTGCTTTCACTTCATGTTAGACACCATCCCAATAGGAGAAATGCTCAGTCTGTTTGCACTTCTGTACTGTGCTACATCATCACATGTATGTCTTCAGGACATGTCAATATTCCTATTATAGACTACCAAATTAATTTACAGTAATTATTGTACTATAACTAGCACATCCACCTTTTATATTATTCATACTGAGTGTGGACCAGTGATGATGTCTAAAGCTTAAATATAAAAAAATATATATATATATATATATATATATATATATATATATATATATATATATATATATATATATATATATATATATGGGTGATTATACAGACATTTGTGAACCCATTGAAATGACCTAGATTTCCATACCAATTACTCATTAAATGTGGTTTGATCAAATTAAGAGAAAAAAAAAATGCATTCTGCCTGAACAACATACAAAAGCAACTTTACTCTTCATGCTTCTGAAGGTTTCAGGTACAGAAACCTTTGGACTACCAGATTCTCCAAAATTCTGGTGTTATAATTAATCCACAATGTAAATATGTGTGGATTGTAGAGGAGTCACACAAAGTCTACTCTTCTCAAAAAAAGTCTGCTTGTTTATTAAATTATTCAAAGTTATGTTCAAATATCCCTGTAATTCATTGCTATCGTGTACCAATTGTGTGTGGTATTGGAACAGAACTTGTGTGTCCCTTATCTTAAGATTTTAACACAACTTGCTGCACAGGAAATGTATGGGCACCACCACAAGCCAGCTAGTCAATATAAATAACTTGTCATAAATATTCCTAGTACAGCTAGTGCTGATGTTCTGGGCAATGATTAACATTTACTATCATTTGGTTCATGGTCATGAATAACCAGTAGTTTTGAGTTAACAATATCAAAAGGCTAAAACTGTACAGTTCCCTTTAGCCTTACCACAATGGGGCAGAACGTAGCCAGCTGGTCATACAGGTGTCGAGCCTCACTGATGCTGCAAGCCTGAAATGTGACCTAAAATAACAGCAAAGTAGCTCACAATCTTTCACATATAAAAGAGCTGAAGCACTGAAAGCATTACATGAGCATAGGTATAACTCAAAAGAGGAGACCAATTCCTATTTCATGTATTGCAAAATTAAGACCTCACCTGCAGACAACAGTTGCCCATTCCAAAGCCCATGGCATCCATGTAGATGTGGTCAGGGAGAGCCACTCTAGCTGCCTCACCATCATCCCCAGGAAATGTCTCCACAAATGGAGATGGTGTGTGCTTGTCTTTAAAAACTGAAGTGAAAAAAAAAAAAAAAACTGCTCATGTTCAATGTCCCAAATGGAATTATACCTTATAGACAAAATAACTTCATAAACAGAATAAACAAACATGCAACATTTCTCCAATATCCATGATAATACGTTTCCATTGTATACAACAGTGTGAATGTGACCTCAATGTACTGTATATACCACGTAAAGTATCCATTGCACCAGCCACACCTTTCATTGTCATAGCAAAGCCATGCCATCTGGCTTCACATAACACATTTGCTATTTTTGGGGAGGACATGTACATTGTATCCAGCCTTTAGCTGCTGATATTGTCAACTTAGTTCTAGCCCCATTCCAAGGCAATAAAAAGAAATGCTGTAATAGTAACAGAAATAATGACTCACTTGGTACATTAATCGCCACTTTCTCCCCCCTTCTGTGACAAATATTTCTGGTCAAAGTGCTAAAAAAAGATGAACAAATCAACATAAATTATATGTAATTGTTAGAATCTGCGCAATATACAATGCTGTATGTTTGTAATAAATGGCAAATACAACTAGAGAGGTCAAAGTGTAACAAATTTTACATGTTGGTTTGACTAAAGCCAGGGTTTGGCTTCTGGCCATTTTGTGTTGAGGTGCATTTGAGTGTGTGGGGTCAGATGACTTAGGAAAAGGGAGGAGTCTTTTGTGGATCCATAAATAATTAATATTGCACAAAGTGAACTATGAGGTGTCTGTAGGAGGTACTACAAGTTAAAGGTTAGGTATATATGAGGTTAATTATACTTAAAAAGGTATGCATCTGTGGAACAGGTATTTCTGGTTAAAAGGTATATGTGTGGTAACTATTACTGAGGATCATTGGTTCATGGGTGTATTTCGTAACAGTGAATGTGAAAGCGGTTTTGTGGGTGTTTTTGGATGTACAGGAGAACAGAAGTAGAAAGTGGCAGGAATTCCATGGTCCATTAATGTTTACAACAGGAAAAGTGTTGTGTATGAAAACACACCCAACTTCCCCCAAAATCACAAGCAGCACAAGGAGTTAGATTTACAAAAACGCCTAGAAACAGAAAGAAATAGTTCATTTTTAATACTCTAAAAGAAATAATAGCCAGCATAGTTCATTATTAATACTTTAATAGCAATAGTAGTGTAGTGTGTCACTAACAAGTCTAACAATTGTTAGGATGCAGGAAATATCCAACGGTTTTGGCAAGTACATCAAAATTACAGTAATATGACCTATTCTTATATCAAGGTACATCAATTATAGAAGCTGACATTTTTATGCACGTTTGTATATTCAGGGTTGTGCCATGAAGCAGTTCTAATGTATAGCCCCTCCCTCTCGAGGTATGTAGTAAAACTGGTATTAGCACAACATTTCTTGAAAATTAATGAAATAAGAATGCTAAGCATCTTCACCTGAATCGAGGGTGTCTGTTGATGGCCTCATCAGGGAAGAAAAGGGACCTAGATGCCCCCTTTTCATTAGTAGTCGGCTTGTATTCCGGCTTTGTGAATCCCATGCAGCCTAATCTGAAATATAACATGCAATGCACAAAAGTCAGTTCCTGTGTCCAATTCCTTAAAAATACTTAATATTTTGTTCACGCAGTATCCTAACTAACCTACAAACGGGTTCTGCTTCTTGATTTCGTTAACATTTCTAAAGTAATTATCTGTGAAATTAATTTTACCTTTAATTTTCATTTTCAGTTCCAAAGATCTGACCTGAACTGACTCTATATTTCACTACATTACAGTGCTTGTAGCATTGTTTCTATTAAGAAGGATCAGCGTTAAAGATAATTAAATGTCACTCGCACATACAAAACTTAAGATCTTCAATACAACTTACATTAATGAATTACTCAAGTTCTCTCTCTCTCTCTCTCTCTCTCTCTCCTTTAATAGTTGCTGCTTCATTGTGCACATAAATCAGTTAAATCTACCTCAAAGCTGCTTCAAAAGTATGTGTCTTGCATAACTAATAAATGACTGAGACTGTTAATTTTGTCAGCAAACTCTCAAATCCAGTATTTTCCAAAGTCTTTCCCTTATGTAATGCAAATATTTCACTAGTGCTTTGCACTGGCCCATCAGACTGAGTAATTGTTACTTGCATCAGCATGACAGAACACCCAATCACAAGGCCCTAAATGATGTATGCGTCGCTGCTGGTGCAAATACAGAGGAAGAGCTATTGCAGTGGTGCTTAACCACCGTAGTCAGACATTTTATGCAAACTATCACGCACATAAAACTTTGCATACACTAATCCGTGTACGATTCAAAACGCTGTTGTAGGCCATGCAAGCCAGTGGTGACCTCATTTAGGCACACAAACTAAGAACAAAGAACATTTCCTAAAAAGTGACCTTTAGTATCAACTACAGACATACAGTACCTAAAGAATTTAAATCATACCCCTTTTTGTTTTACAGCCTAAAATCAAAACCCATTTGTAAATATTTACTTAATACACTTAATTATACACAGCATTATTGACACACTTCGATTTACAACATTTGAGTAATGATTAAAAAAAGCCAACAGTTTTGAAAATTTATTTAAAAACCAACAACAATAAAAACAACCTAGAATTGGGTTGGAAAAGTGATGAAACCCCAAATCTAATTAGGGCTGCAACTAACGATTATTTTATTTAAATTATCGATTAATCGATTAAAAACATTTCCATGTCTTTATTCATTAAATAACAGAGCAAATAAGTGCTAACAATAAATGAATAATAATAAATTAAATTCATTAATAAATTAAAATAACAAATTAAATAATAAAGAAAAATAAGTGCATCTCTGATGCAAACACTACATACAAACTCATTCACTCCCTTTCTTTAGGAACTTTGCATTGCAATCCAAAAATGTTAGCATGTCAACATGCTCCAGGCTAAAACTGGCTCTCTTTTTTAGAGACTATGACCCTGTCCACACGAACACGGGTATTTTTAAAAACGTAGCTTTTTCTATGCGTTTTGACCGTTCGTCCACACGAAAATGGACTTGCAAAACTCCTTCCAGGGTGAAGATTTTCAAAAACTCTGTGTTCAGCGTTGTCGTGTGGACTGGGGAAAACGAAGTTTCTTGCTTGTAACGTCATTTGTGCGCTGTTATCTCCCTTGTTTACATGAGGCGATTTTGTGCAATAGCGGACGTAGCCAAAATAGTGCCAGCTGTAACACTGACCGAACTAGTTACAAATCTACAAATAAATTTACAATTATTACTTTTTCATTACACTGAAGAACATAGTCGCCGGTTTGGGACGAGACCCGGTCGGACCTCTCATTGGTGGGATAGCTTTCAAAACGAAGTGGTTGTGGAAGAAGAATGGTGAGAAAATGTTCGTATGCATAGGACATTGCTGTTGTCGTTGAGTGAGCTGCTTCGTCGGCACATAGGACTGCTGGTTTGGCATTGCTCTTGACAGCTACTGTGTGCGTTTTGTGTTTTCATGTGGACGAAGTTTTTTGTTTAAACAGTGCTCGTGTTGTTGGGTTTTTTTTTTTATAAACAAATTTGAAAACCCCCGTTTTAGAAAATACCCATGTACGTGTGGACATAGCCTTAACACTAACTTATTTTGAAGATTCCAAATCGCCTCCGCCTCGCTCCGTTCAATCGCTCGTGTTTTTTTTCCTGACCGCAAGTGCCGCAAGTAACGCAAGCGGATATGATAAGGCTGGGGACACAAATCATGCAACACAACGAATCGATAATGAAATTCGTTGTCGGCGCTTTTAGTAATCGATTATTATCGATTTTATCGATTCGTTGTTGCAGCCCTAAATCTAATACAGCCATGTTTTGCTTAGAAAACAACTCTTTGGTTGTGTCTACCAGCTTTGCACATCTAGATTGGTAAATACTTGGCCATCTTCCCTTACTGAATTGTTCAGGTTCAGTCAAATTTTCATGGTGAGAGAAAATCCGCATTTTCTCTAATCAATTTAGGCCAGTGCTTGGCCGCTCAAGGAAGTGATTTCCAAATAGCAGTTATTGTGCCAGCAAGTTGACATGTTGAGAAAACAGTTGCTCAATCCATAGATGTTTGTGTGAGAGGGAGAGATTTCATCACTGCTATTTTTTTTTATATTTTAGATTATTCATGAATTTAAAATAATAATTTATGAATATAAAAATATACCAGAAATGGAAGAGTATTGGTGTGCGAACTGACAAAACGATCGCTCGATATCTTTGGGGATTTTGTCGATAATGACAATAAAAACATACTGTGCATCTTTCAAAAATGTGTTTGGAAAAGTCTTACATTGTACTAGCTGGCTCTTGTTAACAAGATATTAACTGCAGGATTCTGCTAAGGTTTGCTGAGTGTGGTTTTGTGTTGGTTTCTAATCAACTTCATATTCAGCATGGTGGTTTGTTCGTAGATGGTGAAATAAGTTAGCTGTCAAGATGTCTCACTGGCAACCGAGATAGCCATCTTATCAAAACCAAACGTCTTCCATGTGAGTGAGGTTGAGCCACCTCCAGCAATTAAATCTAATGACTTAGACTGTGAGGCTGGTGGAGTATGCATTTTGTCTCCTGGCACAGTTTGTTCACTCATTTTTAACTTCAGTCATGTGTTTTTAGGTAAAACCCTAGCTTGGTTTGTGCACGCTGCCAGGACTCAGGGCACATGCACAGTAGTCTGCCATATCTGGCTACCTGACACAATGAATACGCAAATTCTTAAAACGTGTTTTGAGCCGTTTTTTGCAAAGTGAGTGACATACACACGTGGACAAAATTGTTGGTACCCTTCCGTTAAAGAAAGAAAAACCCACAACGAACTGAAACTTTCAATAACTTGAAACTGACAAAAGGTAATAATAAATAAAACTTTACTGAAAATCAGCTAATGAAAATCAGACATTCCTTTGAATTGTGGTGTGCAGAATAAATTTAAAAAACAAACTAATAAAACTGGCCTGGTCCAAAATGAGAATACCCCTAGAGAAGATAGAAAATAATGTGACAACAAGGACATGTTACACTAAGGTGTGCCCTGTAATTAGCATCACAGGTGTCTTCAAACTTGTAAACAGTCAGTCTGTTTATTTAAAGGGTGAAAAGTAGTACCTCTGCTGTTCTGTATCATGGTGTGTACCGCACTGATCATAGACCACAGAAAGCTAAGGAGAGAGTTGTCTCAGGAGATTAGAAAGAAAATTATAGACAAACATGTTAAAGGTAAAGGCTACAAGACCATCTCCAAACAGCTTGATGTTCCTGTTACTACAGTTGCACGCATTATTCAAAAGTTTAAGGTCTATGAGACTGTAGCCAGCCTCCCTGGACATGGCCGCAAGAGGAAAATTGATAACAAATTGAAGAGACGGATAATACGAGTGGTAACCAAAGAGCCCAGAACAACTTTCAAAGAGTTAGAGGTGACCTCCAAGGTCAAAGTACATCCGTATCAGATCGCTCCATACGTCACTGTTTTAGGTAAAGTGGACTTCATGAAAGACGACTGAGGAGGAAACCACTCTTTAAAGCAAATCATAAAAAAGCGAAACTGGAGTTTGCAAAATGCATATTGACCAGCCACAAAGCTTCTGGGAGAATGTCCTTTGGACAAGAGAGACAAAACTGGAGCTTTTTAGCAAGTCACATCACCCAATGTTCACAAATGCAAAAATGAAGCATACAAACAAAGAACATTGTGCCTACTGTGAAACATGGCTTGGTTATGTTTTGGGGCTGCTTTGCTGCATCTGGCACAGGGTGTCTCGAATCTGTGCAGGATACAATGAAATCTCAAGACTATCAAGGCATTTCTGGAGCAAAATGTGCTGCCCAGTGTCAGGTCCTGAGTTCTCCAACAGAATAATGACCCAAAGCACACAGCTAAAAACATCCAAGAATGGCTAAGAGCAAAGCATTGGAATATTCTGAAGTGGTCTTCCATGAGCCCTGACCTAAATCCTATTAAACACCTGTGGAAGGAGCTGGCACCCTTCAAACCTGAGACAGCTGGAGCAGTTTGCTCATGAGGAGTGGGCCAAAATACCTGTAGACAGGTGCAGAAATCTGAGAGCTACAGAAATCGATTGCCTGCAGTGATTGCCTCAAAAGGTTTGCAACAAAATATTAAGTTAAGGTACCATAATTTTTGTCCAGACCAGTTTCATTAGTTTTTTTTATTATTCTGTTGAACCATAATTAAAAAGAAATGTCTGATTTTCATTAGTTGATTTTCAGTACATTTTAAATTATTATTACTTTTGTCAATTTCAAGTTATTTTAGTGACCGAAAGTGTGTTTCTTTCTTTAACAGAAGGGTACCAACAATTTTGTTCATGTGTGTGCATGTCAGCTTGCACATCTCTTATCGTAGACGATACATTCGCACACATTACATATGTGGAGTTTCTTTGATGAATACACACCAGTGTTTTGTTATATGCTGCCTACTACACAGTACCTGGGGAATGATGTAATGGTGCAGAGAGTCTCATGCTCATTTAGAACAGATGATGCCTCCCTCCTTCGTTTGCCCATGTTATCTTCTACTGTGTTAAACTCCGACATTGTCCCTCCATAAGGCTGACCGGGAGTTCCCTCAATCATGTAACTGCCATACTCGGGCCTCCACAGGGTTGGATGGCTACACACCATAATGAGAAAAATGGGAAACAATAAGCATGAAAGGAGGATAATCAAATTAGGTATTTTGTTTCAGTCCCTAATATATTTGCATCTGGAAAATAGCCAGTCTCCAGTGTGCACTAAACAAACACATCAAAAGGAAAACATGAAAGGTCATACACTTGCATCGGCAACGAGTCATTGTTTATGCAACGGATGTCCGTGGCGTCTGACTAGCAAAGTGAGATAAAGCATGTTTTGATTCAAAGTGGGTGGAGTCTCCGTCTGGGGTATGTGCATGCATGTGTGTGTGTGTATGTAAGAGAAAAATGCATTTGTGGCTTGCAACAGTGTGTGCAACAGAGAGGCAGTAATGAGGAATTCCACAGCTTTCTAGCTTCCCATTTCTCTGACCTTGGGTCAGCTGCACGACACATCCACACACACTCACACAGCAATGCTTTCATTCAGGATTACCAGGCTTAGGCCCATATACAAATCCCACATCAATAAGTGACATGTGAACGAACAAGTTATGAAATATAAAATGTATCCAGACGAATAGTCTTATATAAGCCGGACGCATTTAGAAAGAGGTGTCATGAGACGCTTATTTTAAAGTGCATATCACACAAAAATATGTCAGCTGTGTTACGTCAAATGTATTTCTATAACACTTTTACAATGGAGCATCGTCTCAAAGCAGCTTTACAAGCTATACCTATGCTAAGTCCTAACGGAGCAACCCTAGGGCGACAGTGGCAAGGAAAAACTCCCTAAATGTTATTTAAAACAAAACAAAACAAATATGGGGCCCAACCTATATATATCTATATCTATAGATATAGATATAGAGATATATATATATATATATATTTTTTTTTTTGTAAACTCTTTTGGATCGTTTACCTCAATAAATAAATGACCAAGAATAATATTTTTGTTTAACTGGGTTCTCTTTATCTACTTTTAGGACTTGTGTGGAAATCTGATGATGGTTTAGGTCATATTTATGCAGAAATATAGAAAATTCTAAAGGGTTCACAAACTTTCAAGCACCACTGTAGGTCTTCATTGATTTTATGCATTGTATTACATTCCTTTGCGTTAGTCATGCTTTTTATTCTTAATAACATACAAATATATAGTAATTTGGGGCTCAGGAACAGATTAATGCTCTTTACATTACTACTTATGATGAAATTCGATTCTGACCTTGAACAAATCCAAATTAGAACGGCCTTCCAGAACCAATTAAGCTCGAATTGCAAGGTTACACTGTATATTGTAAAGTTTATTGAGCCGCTGCTGGTAACTCTAGCAACTTAGATCATTGCAGAAAACGTGTTGAAATGCAGAGTGTGATTATGGTCATCGGTTTCAATGCCATTAACCAGTAGTCCCAGTGAAACCTCGAAGCCAAAGGGTCTGACATCGCTTACAGAGGCATTTCCAAAAGGCACTGCATATGACAGCAAAAACAATTGGAGGAGTGACATTATGAACACAGTAACAATCCAGTCAAGAGAGACAGGTTCAGAGCAATCATTAAAACACTGGATGTGAGGCATGTCTTACCAGGGCGAAAATCTTCATCCAAACAAGTCATACCTCTTTTTAAAGTTCTGTATTAATACGTTGCAGTTTGCACAATAAAAACTGTTTCATTCCACAAATGTTTCATGCATACTGATTCCTGCAGCTAGTGTAAATTTATGGGGCAAAGAACCAACAAAGAAAAATCACATAATTTTTTTAAAACCGCCCAGTACTAATAGAGAACATAAAACTACAGAGTATAACACAATAGTACATATAATAAATAAATAACAAAGAATATGCGTCCCGGCATCATTTAGCCCAGTATAAAAAAGTCACCGTAGGATCTTGTGTCCTCAGTGGGAAAATAAGTGTTGAGTTGTGTGAAATTAATAATTTGTACTAAATGTGTTGATATGACAAATGACAGAAAAGACTCACTTGGGATTAATTTTTTCACCCTTTTCCTGCAGCATTTCCAAAACTTTGTGTCCATTGAGAATCAGATGAGCTTTTTCGTTTTTATCATCCAATTCCACTAGCATGTACTCCACCTAAAAACAAAACCGGAGAAAATGTGCATCTTATTGAAGGTTCTTGACAGAGCTAGGAGAACCTGTTCATTGGCAATGGGTGTTTTTCAGGAAGCTCAAACATCCACTATTTCAAAATGGTAGTATTTTACCTACGGGCTTGTAGAGCAACTAATAGAACCGCAGGGTTTTGTGCATTGCAGTGCTGCTTCTGATGTAAAAACAAGTTTTATATAACAACAGCAGTCCAATACAGTCTCTTTCTAGCTATTCTTCTCTAACCCGAGTTCACTGTCTGTTCAGAGGATTACCCTGAATCCAACAACATTCCATTGTGCCTGAAACGCCAAAGTACTGTTATGCAACTCAAAATTTATAACATACAACTACTGTACTGAGGTATTTCTACTTTTCATATTATTTTGTTTTTTATACTGTGCTTACAGTTTTCACTTATGAAGTAACCATTCTGTTATTTGCTACATGTATTCATTGCGCATTGTTCTTGCTTTGTGGTGTGCAAGCAATAAAGTAGCCTTTTTCTTTAAAACAAATCTGTGTATAGCCAAGTTTAAACAACAACAACAAAAACAGTTAAGTTTAGGACAACGATCAAGTTCAACACCGTAAGTGACATAACCGCGACGAACCATTCACGTTTATTTATTCGCCTAAGAAAAGTAATTAAAAGGACCACTAATAACACAATATACAAGTGACACGTTGCATAAGTTGAATCAATATTTACACTGGTGTTGCACAACTTGCATCATAAAGCCGAATACAGTATGTCATTTATTAGCTAGCATACAACCATTTATTACACTGGATTGTTCGTTACTGTACGCCAAGAGCTGACCCGGCTGGCTCAATCCCAAATGTATTTCTAACGGACACAGAGCCCACTGAGTAGCGTAGATAACCGTTAACTCAAAGCGCAAGTAGTGCACCTATGTAGGGAGCCGGTAGTAGTTTGAGAAAGAGGCTTATTTCCGAAAGATAAGGAGTCCGTTTCGTTGTACAGACAGGACTGACAGCAGCATTGATTCCAAGTTAGCTCACTGTGTGTTTATAGAAACACGGCAAGATGAAAGAGAAGCGTTCAATGCAAATGGAATATATATATATATATATATATATATATATATATATATATATATATATATATATACACACATACATACATACATACATACATACATACACACACGCACACACAGAGAGAATTAAGAGTCTTACTTCGTCGCCCCATTTTAAGACATCCTTCTGCCGGTCCTTCACTTTATTGTAGATGTTGAGAAACTGCAAAATGCCGTGTTTCCTGATATGGTCGGCATACTTCTTGGTCTCTTCCCAGTTGAGCGGTGAGCCTTGTGACAGTAGTCCCATTAGCACGAACTGCACAAACCTACACACTCACCGACGCGATTTAACTAGTAAATAATGCTTAGTTATCTTCCGCCTTCCAGAATAAAGCGCGCGATAAAGCATGCAGCAAATCACCGATTAATCAAAAAAACGCGGTGGCACGAAAGGGACCTGCTAGCCACAGACAAGAGGCCTTGACTATAAGTCAGCCAACACAGCTCTTAACGGTCGGAAAGAGCGGGCTTCCCAGTTTTAAAGGAAAATATTTACTGAGCGAAAAAGCAGCTACGGGATCTCTGACAGGTTACTAACTAATATGTTGCTCTAATGAATCAGTGAGAGACCAGAATATGCACCCACTCGCCGTGAAGATGAAGGTAGTGTGAGGACCATCTCCCGTGTACACACTACCATACACCGCCGCGACACGCTGATGGAGACCACGTGACTGCTTCCTGTCGAGTCGCGTCATCTTATGACTCAGCAACTCTCTCTCGTGACTTTCCCATTCATTGTGCAAGGCTCCCAAAACAATGGTGTGACAATGCATATATATATATATATAAAAATGTATACTGCTCAAAAAAATACAGGGAACTCTTAAACAACACAACATAACTCCAGGTAAATCAAACTTCTGTGAAATCAAACTGTCCACTTAGGAAGCAGCACTGATTGACAATCAATTTCACATGCTGTTATGCAAATGGAATAGACAACAGGTGGAAATTATTGGCAATTAGCAGGACACACTCAATAAAGGAGTGGTTCTGCAGGTGGGGACGACAGACCACTTCTCAGTACATATGCTTTCTGGCTGATGTTTTGGTCACGTTTGAATGTTGGTGGTGCGTTCACACTCGTGGTAGCATGAGACGGACTCTACAACCCACACAAGTGACTCAGGTAGTGCAGCTCATCCATGATATATATATATATATGAAACGATATAGAAATAAAGTAAATAAAAACAATGACTTTGGAAGCTCTGTTTCTGCTGTATGCCCACCTGTCTCTTTTTTACTGTATTTCATGTAGCATCTAAAATAAAATAAACTTCAACCCCAAATCAGAAAAGGTATTGAAGGTATGGAAATTGCAAATAAAAAGCACAGTGTTTCTTACCATTACACTGACTTTTTTTGTCAACGCAGACAGTATGAATCCAAGATGATGCGATGAAGTGTTTCAGGTGTTATTTTGACCCATTCTTCCTGCAAACACATATTAACATGTGCAACAGCACAGGGTTGTTGTTGCATTTTACGCTTCAAAATTCGCCATACATTCTCTATTGGACTCATTTCAGGACTGCAGACTGGCCAGTTTAGTACCTGTACCCTCTTCATGCCTTTGTAATGTGTGCAGCGAGTGGTTTTGCATTGTCTTGCTGAAAAATGCATGGAAAAGGGACTTTGAAGGCATCATATGTTGCTGTAAAATCTGCTAAATGTACTTTTACGCATCTTTTTTGGTAATGTGTTGCAGGCCTGAAATGCAGGACTGGACGTATATTAACAAATGAAATGAAGTTGACAAAACATGAAATATCTTGGATTCATACTGTCTGCAATGAAATAAAAGTCAAAATAAATGTAAAAAACACTGCGGTTTCAGTTTAAACACTGGCTTGCAGTTTCATAACGTCCCAACTTTTTCTGATTTGGGGTTATAAATACACAACAAATAACTCAGAAATAACCTAAACTAAAATACAAAATGTTGGATGGGTAGTTGTATGTTTTTAAGCTTTGCAGTGGTGTCCACAGCAACTGCAGTTACAGCAAAGCATCTATCTGGAGATATGTCCGTCATGCTACAACACATCCTGACCAAAAGTGTCTACCTTTTCCCTGTAAATCAATCACATTAGACTAACTCTCTGTTCAAAATTAATTGCTTACCACCATAGGTGTTCCAAATTAGTCAAATGATCTCCCTGCAAATACATTAACCCCTTGTTATCCAGCTGCAATGGCCTGGTATGCAGCTCACATTAAGCATGTGTTGAGCCTCGTGTCAATAAACTGGGGCTGCATTATTAATTTACAGCTTGCTTGGAGCCAAGGCATACAGCTAATTAATACACTTCTAAAAAAGTATTGCAATTTTCTATAATAATTCAGTGTGTCTATAAAATTCTACTAAATATATCCAGCTCACAAATGTTACAATGCTGTAATAAACCCTGCTTAGTATTAGTGCAACTGTTTTACTCAAGAGCAACTAAATTGAATATGCCTTTATACATAAAGGCTAGCATTCTACATTCCACCATATACTAATCAACATGCACTCACCAATCACTTTATTAGGTACTTTTTCTGATTCTGATTCTGATTTACATCTATAAGGTGGGGCAATATGGTAAATGTGTCTAATAGAATGCTCAGTGAGTGAACACATTGTTTAAAACTACAGCAGCACTGTTGTGTCTGACACAAACACACCACCACCAGAGAATGATCCACCACCCAAATAGTACCTGATCTGTGTTAATCCTGGGGGGCCCTGTTCAATAGAGAACAAGAAATGTTGTTAGTATGACTAACAAAGTATATAGAGAAACAGATGGACTATAGTCTGTCATTGTAGAACTACACAATGCATCTATATGATTGGTGGAACTGATAAAATGGATAATGAGTGTAGAAACAGGGAAATGTATCTAATAAAGTGATCAGTGAGTGTTTGTCCCTTTATTGCCCCACACTAGTAAAATGACCTACTCAGAGTAACACATCGTGTTACAACCTACACTTGTAGCAATGATGTTACACAATTCACTTTCTCAGTTCCTCAACTCAAAAAGTCCTTTAACATGAATAAAATCTTTCCATTTTAATAACAACGCATTGTCAATTTTCAATATTGTTTGTTCTGTTTATTTGTTTTATTTAACATTGCATCAGCAACAATGGCCACGGTAGGGCATGCAAATCCAAACAGATGGAGTCCAAGGTCAGACCGGAGACCTCTTGAACTGTAAGGCGACTACACTAACCACTTGCACCACCATGCCACCCTCAATTTTCAGTAACATACTAATGCCTCGTGGTGTAAAATACAATGGGCATTCGAAAACTCATGCTGTCCATTTTCATGGCTATTCAATTTAAATTTAGTAGCAATACCACCTTCTACCACCCATCACTTACATGCCAGCATGCTGAATGCACCAGTTCTGTCCACATACAAGCAGAATATGCCTGGGGCATCTATTAATACACCATACCCCTACCAAGAGAAGCGTATGTTTACTGAACTGATCATACGTTAGAACCTGTGATAAGCAGTCACCAACTAGCAGACATATTAGGAACTAAAGGCAACATTTCATCCTTTTTTTCTTACAAATCCTAATTTGCTCATCCTCATTGGCTCTATGTTTTGTAGCCCTGCTATTGACGATTTGGTTATTGTGTCCATTAATCCACATTTACTTTCACTTTGGTTGTTAAAACATTTAAGAGAGCAGAAGGTTAGCACGTGCTTGGACACTTGTATTCTAAAAGGTCACTCAGATTAGCATTGGAACAAGCTTGTAGTGGTGCTTCTGAGGTGCTGAACAGGAAGTGTTAAAACGATTACTAGGGAAAGTTTTTTGCCCACACAATGTCAAAATGTAAAAAAACGTACTGACCTAGCAGCTGTTTTAAGAAAGTAAAAATTAACATATAGTATAGTCTTTTCCCTATTCTCTTGTGTTCCTTTTATAATTTTTTCCCCCTTTTTCATTTTGGCTCTCTCTCCCTTTTTTCTTCTCCTTTCTCTTTTTGAGTGAAGATGTTTTTAACAAATTTTCTATACCTATTTTTCCTGTGAGTGTGCTATTTTATTTTTAACATGTGCAAATTGTCTTTTGACAAACACAGAGCACCTCAGAGCAGAAAAAGCATCGCAATCCCCTGTGATATTTGCCGCTATTATGAGGGGTGACCCCAAGTTGGGAACCATTGGTATAGGGCAAATTTGTAATGTTTCTAAACCTGCTTCGAGGCAAATTTAAATTGTAAAATGTGCTACACACATAAATTTGACTTGACTTGACATTACATAAGTGTGGACAGTTGTTAAGGCTCTGGACTGCAAAGCAGAAGGTTCAGCTACCACAGTCTACCACTGTAGGGTCCTTGAGCAAGACTCAACATTTAACTGCTCAGCAACTGTAAGTGACTTTAGTTGCTGAGTTGTGAGTAGCAATAATTGGTATATGGATCAAGATATCCAATACATTAACCAGTATCCTGCACATTATCATAAGTATAAAACCATTTGTAACCACTGGAACTGCTCGGAAATACTTTTGTAATTTCCTTATTTGCTGGTATTACACCACATTCCATTTCTGTGCTACAGAGCATACAGAATGCTGCTCACCACTAGTTTCCACACTACATAAGTACAATTCTCCAATGCTATTCACCTGCAAATCAGCACATATGACAAGCTCTGGTATGACAAGCTCTGATGCTTGTAAGGTGAGAGCTTCCAGCTTTAATGTCCTGCCTCCTCAGTAGAGGAATTAACTTTCACCTCTATTCAGTACAATCCGGCCTAAAGAATCAAGTCAAGTCAAGTCAAGACAAACAGCATTTAAATATGTATTACCTAGCCTAGGTTACATGTAAATGAAAGTACTAATTATTAAATTAAATATTATGTAGCAAAGTTTTATTAAGATTTGTACAACTTTAAATATGAGAAATATGTACATCTTTAAAACAGAGAATTATATTTACTACAACAATAAAAACATTAAAGGGAATCAAATGGGGCATGTGTGGATTAAGTTTGAATATGACTTTGAGGATCAAATATCCCACAACGATAGAAAGATCTTTTTTTTTTTTTTTTTTTTACATTTGACATTGTGCTGCTGTTCCTCACAAAGAAAATTACTTTTTTATTTCTTACAAAAACTACAGCTTTCTTTTGAAAAAGGAAAACAAGTCAAATTATTTGCTTTAGGTTACTGAGTTTAAAGTTAGGGTTAAACAGCTACAGTAATATTATCTCAGTGGAAATTCCTCACAGTGATATAAAAACAAACTTGTAGGAGTATGGTAGTGCCAGGCAAATAAGTACTGTGTTGCAAGGGTACAGCACCATTTGTGTTACCCTAATACAAATGGTCATGCTTCTAGCTCTGTGAGGTCTTTAAATAAGGGTAATGAGCGTTACTTTTTTAAAGAATTCTACATGTACTATGCTGAACTGTAACTTCTTGTAAGTGCGACTCTGTTTCTGCTGTATTCTGATTTCATATGCTTCGAAACTCAGAGTTGTTTGTGTCATTTTTCTACTGTGATTCAAAAGTGTTGACTTTGACTCTTGGTATGCTGTTGTTGTTTCACCTGTGTTTAAATTTGGTTGCTTAAGAATAAGTCTAATGAAATGGATTTATCTGGGACTGAACCATAAGTTAATGTTGGTGTGGTATAGAGTGTTGATGTGTCAAAATAATGAGACAGGGCCAGATGAGGGACATAATTCATTGATGCATATTGTTGTCACTTGATGATTTAAGAAATATTTTATCTACATCTTTTCTAGTTAAAGTAAAAGTGGTAACACTACTACAAGGGTACATGAAATAGCAAGTATTTATTCAGTATTTCATGAGTGATTAATCATTAATTCATACATGTAATACATCAAGAGTCATCATGAATATGCAATTCAGCATGTGTCAGCATGCCTTAATGCAGGAGCAATATATTCATTCATGTAGTAATTAAGATAGAACATGAATGGTAAGCATTACTTAAGCATTACTTCTTCATGAGTTCATGATGTTTGTGGAACTCAAAGTAAAATGTTACAGTAAAAACATTAGCATATCAGAAGGCTATTCTTGTAATTTCATGACCTGTGTATACTTTATTATATAATATAAGGACATTTGGAGATCTATCCCTTCAAGGAACAGCAAGGATAGATCTCCTTCTCTACACTGCTTATGTATTTACATAGTACTGATTATGTATATTACTTCTGCTTCTGTATTACTTCCTCTTCTGTACTATACTGTAATAATTAATGAATGTCTGTGCTATAAAATATCCCATACAATTTGAACATTATTAAATAATATTTCCAAAGTTTAAGCGTCTAAATGTAACACTGCGTAAACACTAGGAGATTTTTTAGATTCACATTTATTCATTCAGTGAGTCATTCATTCATTTTTTCTCTCTCTTTCTCTCTCTGTCAGGTCACTACAGGTTGTTGAATAACACTGAGCACTGTTGCTACGATAACACTGCTCAGCTTGCAAAGGCACAATCATCATGACACTGCAAAACCTGAGGGAAACTGTTTCCTACAAAACAGAATGCTAACTATTAAGAATTATTAAAGCATGAAAGAAAGTTAAAAACTTCCATTTATTATTATTATTATTATTAAGTAAATCTTTAATTTCTGGGTGGAGTTATATATTTTGTGCTAGGTTAAATGGGGATATTATAAAGAAATAATTTAATACATTTGCTTTGGGCAAGGGTATTCACATAGATCTATGTCTATTGCATTTATAGCACATGAATAATGATCACAAAGAATAGTTTAAACAACTAAATAAGAGAAAAAAATATTCTTTCACTCACAATAACTGGTTGTTGGAGTAGTCGATAAATGTTATGAAGTACACACTGGATGCAGTAGCATTTGAAGAAAGACATTTTAATATGAATTTGAGGGGTTACTGCGGATGCCTGGACTTGAACATTGTTTGAGCTCGTGTCTTTGTGTATCTCTTTTTAGGCAAGGTGGTGTGAACAAGATTAAGTACTAAGCCCAAACAGAAAAGGTTTTTTTTCGTTGTTGTCACGCTGCTTGTCTGAAGTAAAAAAGTTTTTACTGCTAAACCGCCACTTGGGTTTGGTTGGTATTCAGAGCTTCCCACTGTTATATACTTATATATAGTATATATATATAATATATATATAATATATATATATTTATATTATATATATATATTATATTATTATATAGTACTATCAATTCTAACTTTGCACCTGGGGTTAATGCTTGATCGTTCTTGGTTTAATGCTTAGAGCTCTCTTGATCTTATGCAGGGTTGTATTCCATACCATGCTAACACACCAGTAAACTTGACCAAAATCCCCATTGATATCTTAATACAACACCAAATCAGAAAATGTTGGGATGGTATGCAATATGCAAATTTAAAAGTGTAGTGTGTCTTACATTTACTTTGACTTTTACTTCATTGCAGACAGTATGAATCTATATGAAAATATGTCATGTTTTGTCTGGTCAACTTCAATTAATTTGCTAATATACATCCTGTCCTACATTTCAGACCTGCAACACATTCCAAAAAAGTTGTGACAGGGGTAATGCAGGTCTAGTAATGAGATAAAAAAACAAACAAACAATTAAATAATGACATGATTTCAAACTGGTGATATCAACATGTGACTGTAATCATGACTTGGAATCATGTTTATAAACAATGTTCCCCATAGAAATATTGGAAAGGGACTTTGATATTTCCCGCTATAGTGCATAACAACAATAAACAATTCAAAGAATCTGAAGGAATTTCAGTGCAAAAAGGGTAAGGGCGCAAGCCGAAAATAAATTCCTGTGATCTTCAATCCCTCAGACAGCACTGCATCAAGAACCTTCATTTATCATTAGCTAATATAACCAAATGGGAAAGGGATTAATTTGGCAAACCTTTGTCAAACATTACAATATGGAGTTACATGCACAAATGGCACATAAAACTTTACTGTGCAAAAACAAATGCCTCACGTTAACCATGTCCAGAAGCAGCAACAACTTCCCCTGGGTCAGATTCATCTAGGATGGACCATCACACAGTGGAAATGTGTAATTGTGGTCAGAATTCCATGACCTTTTTTTTGGAAGAATGATCCGTGCGTACTGACCAAATACCAAAAAGGACTATCCTAACTGTTATATCAGCACAAGTCCAAAGCCAGGCTATGCCATGGTATGGGGTTGTGCCCTGGCCTTGGCACTTAGCCTTGGCACTGTCCCCCAGAATTTAAACAATTAAAAAGTGGTTTTACAGTCCTAACTTTTTTGCAGGCCGAAATGCAGGAGAACGATATTTTTGGTTCATACTGTCTGCAATTAAATAAAAGGTCAGTGTCAATGTAAGAAACACTGTGTGTTTCTTATTTGCTTTTCGATACTGTTTTCCCAACTTTTTTCTGATTTGAGTTGTATTTATTGGTATAAATACTCAGTTGATTGGTAGTGTTTGAACATTAATTTTGTATGTATTTTGTTTTGCTTTTATAGATGTTTGTTTTTAACAGGTAGATAAGTGATACGTTTAGGAAAAACATTGGGAATGTTCATTCATTCATTCATTTTCATACTTGTTTAAACCAACTCGTCGGTCCCAGGTGAGACACCATAGGGCGCAATGCAGGAAACTAACTGTATTCAGGGTGCCACTGTGAACATGACCACACAACTACACAAACAGAACTACAGAATTAATTTTGACATCAAATTCTGATTTAGTTTTAGTAATAGTGTTTTGACTAAAATGTAATTTAGTTTTAGTCATAATTTAGTCATCGGAATTGTTTTTAGTTTTAATCTAAATGAAAGAACAATGTTGACTAAATCTACAGTAGATTCAGTTGACTAAAATATGACATGTAAAGGTTGCAATACAAAAATGTTTTTTAATATTCCCTTGAATTATTTAAGTCATTATATGCACGTACAAAAAATGAAACATCTACATGCATGCACTGATAACAGTATACATTTGTTGCGGGGGGCCAGGCGGCGCACCAAAAAAAGGGAGATATAACGGACCCAAATGCAAGAAGCCCCGCGAAAGAAAAAATAGAGACAGAACCCGAAAACGGAAAACAGTCCATGCCAGTAACCAATCTCCTGAAGAAATGTTACAGAGCTTAAAACCTCTGCAACCACCATTGGTGCCCCATCTGGCAATGTCATAGTATGAATTACATGCGGTGTAGGGAGTTCCGTTATATGTTCAGTGGTAAATGAAATTACATCAGTTGAAAAGGAACAGTCAAACCAACAAAAAGTCAAACCGTGCAAATCGATGGAGGAAAGCTTTGTAGGTTTAATCATATTAGTGTCATAAATACATACATACTGTCCAAAAGTCTTAGGCCACCAATTGATTAGATATACCATTGTTTTAGCAATGGTATAATTACCATATATAATTATTTCTCAGTCTCTTTATTAGAATACAACTAGAAAATACAGGAAATTTGTATGTGGTATTAAAAAACATTGAAAATAACAGCACCTGGCAGCTTAATTGGGATGCCAAGTTGACCCTTCTACAGTCTAAAGATGCTTGATGAGGAATAGTCACGATCATTAATTTTTTCCGACAACATTCCTTCCTCGAAGATGATGTTTCCCCACTGTCCTTCCACTTTTAATAATAATGCATTGGACATTTCTTAACCTGATCTTAGTAGTTAGTCGTTTCAGCAATCTTCTTAGATATTTTCTCCACTTGATGCATGCCAATAATTCGACCCTTCTGAAACAGTGAACATCTTTTCCACAACCACAGGATGTGTCTTTCGACATGGTTGTTTAACAAATGAGAAGCTACTCACTGCATCAGTTAGGGTTAAATAACTTGTTGCCAGCTGAAACATAATCACCAATGCAGTAATTATCCAGGGGGAGGCTTCTACGTATTTGCTTAGTTAAATCCAGGTGGTGACCTTGTTTTTGGCCAGGCAGTGTATTATTACTGTTACTGCTGGGTTAAGTGGACTACTTTTTGGGTTATGTTTTTTCTACTGTTACAAATGACACAAAATGACACTTTTACACCTACCTTGCACAATATAGTATCTTTACACTAATGTTTAATTCTAAAATTCAAATATACATTGACAGAATGAAACAAAACTTTAATCATTAAACATGTAGTAATTTATTTTATATATACAATGACATGTGTAACATAATTAATCAATACATATTCACTGATCATATTTTTAGACAGTCCAAACTATGAATAATATCACTGAGAATATATCTAATTATTGTAAAATATGAAATAAGTCAAAACCTAATAACTGCCAAAGTTCACAAACAAGTTCACAAAGGCTAACAGGAGGCCACAGAAGCTAGCGGGAAGCTGCGGAATCAGCAGAAGCTAACGTGAAGGCCGCGGAAGCAAATGTGAAGGCCACAGAAGAAGCCGTGGGGCTAGCCTGAAGCGGCGGAAGCTACCAAAGCTAACGTGGAAGGGGCCGCAAGCCGAAAAAACAAAGTGTGGACGCAGCCGCGAACAGGGAAACAAGGTGGATGCAGCCGCACACAGGGCAGGCCAGACGAGGCCGCAAACATAGAAATCCCAGGGCGGACTTAGTCGCAACAAAAGACAGTCCAGCGGGCGAAACCACAAACAAAACATAATCCAGCATGATGGGACCGCAACAAAAGATAATCCAGCGGATGGGACCGCAACGCAAAAAATCCAGTAGATAGGCCGCAACAAAAAGGTAATCCAACGAGGAGCGGAGGAAACAAAAATCCAACTTAAAACTCGGGCGTACCGAGACAACTGGGAAATGCGGAGCTTAAATAACAGTAGTCCCAGCTGCGTGCAGTTAGCAATCAAGTAGTCATTAAACAAAGAGTTAGAGTCTCAGGAGGGATCTGCAGCCATATTTGTCCCGCAGGGGATTGTGGGCGATGTAGCCCACAACCGCAAAAACACAGATAAGCCAGGGGTAGGGCGCGGGTCCTGACAGAAGTCAAGAAACACACTTCACTTACAGTCAGATCCAGAAGTATTTGGACATCGACACTTTTAAATATTTTCATTTGGTAGCTGGTCATGGACTTCTCAGTACAGTATGTGGTCCAAATAGGTGTCAATGCAAGTGAATGAGGCTGTAATAGGGTGAAAGAACAAATCAAACCTTTCAGAGAGATATCAGAAGCATGAGGACTGGCCAAAATAACCTGTTTGGTACATTACTAAAAAGACTGCACTGGTGAGCTCAGCAACACCATGCTTCTGGCAGTGGAAAAGAAAATTTAGTTGTTTAATTTTTGTTAATTTCCTGACTACTTAGCTGTTGTTTAAATCTTTAAAAGCTTAACGTTGTTACAGTTCACCATATTAAAAAAAGCAGGCGAACCATGAAAACAAAAAAGTAAAGGGGTTTTAGGACCCAATTGCAGTTGGCTCCAGATGGAATTGATGAACCAAAATGTAAATAACAATAAAAGAAATAACAAAAAGAAAATAAATTGAACTTCAGTGACTGAGGATAGAACCCAAGGCGGACACGTGGGTAACAACTGTGAAAACCCGACTCGCCACCCAGCCACTGAAGAAAAAGAAAGGATAAATGAAAAGACAAGGCCGAATTGACGTCAGCGCAGCGTCTATTCAGACCGCGACCTTGAAGGGGTGCGCTCCTTCCCCCGATCACAGTCAGGAGGGGTGACTTAAAGGCCGTACGGCGGGTAGCGAGTGAAGGAAAAGGCGGGGGCGCGCATTGCTGCAGCGAGCGGGCCAAAACCAACGAGGAAGAGGGAAAGATCTGTGCATGCACTAAATCTACGCCCTATCTTACCACTGGATCTTATGATCTGTACGGTAACCTCTATCCTAAAGCGAGGAAATGGCGGACGGACACGATATGCGTTATGTGCGAACGTGAGAACCGGCGATATGAACGCCAAGATCGGTCAGTGGTGCGACAACTGTCAAGGCTCAGGGATGCTCTTAAATACCTTAGCTTGCAGGTGTTACGAATATTGCAATCACGCAGATTAAGCAGGTGCATGCACGATCGCATCAAGCAAAACTGAGTTGACGCTGACCTCTAGCGTCAAAAAGACGGAAACCAGCGTCCTAAGAAAAGTTTTGCCATTTTGGGTTTGGCCCAAATGTTTTGCCCAAGAGTGTACACATCAATCACATCCTGCCTGCTTTATTTCATTGTGGTGTACAGACTCAAAATAACAAAAAAATGTGTCAATGTCCAAATACTTGTTGATCTAACTCTATGTCATTTGTTTTTAGTATTCAACTCAAATTTACACATTTCATCAAGTCTGCTTTCTACTATGTACTTTAACTTGGTTGTACATCTGTGAAAGACTTGCTTCTCTTCATAGCTGGAGCAAAAAGTCTTCCAACCAGTCAGGCAGGCTGGAGCTCTGAGGACTACCAAGTAGTCACAGTGACATATTTCACCAGTTTATTTTTGTGCATCTGGAAAGCAGAACATTTTGTTAGCAATCATAAAATATTGTGGTTTTTGAGAATAAACAGAGAATAAAAAAATAAGAATAAACAGAGTTACTTGTAGCTACATGTGGAAAGATTTAGATAAGGAGGTTGGGTCCCTTTTTGAGTCTTGGTCCTCCTAAGGTTTCTTCCTAGAACTAGGGAGTTTTTCCTTGCCACTGTTGCCCTAGGCTTGCTCAATTTGGGATAGGACGTAGTTATTAGGAGATAATCTAAACTTGTAAAGTTGCTTTGAGACAATGCTCCATGAAGTGCACTTCTAAACCACCAAAAAACAGTGAAACAGTGGTTTAACCAGTGTGAGTCAGAAATAAACATATTACATGCAAATCTGCTTTCTGGAGGATCTGGAGAATCCTGCCCTGGTCAAGTGCCAACATTATGCCAGTTTCAATGCCACACCTGTAACAACCGCAACTGCTCTGCAGTTCAGCCAAAACTAGTCCAACCTGAGGTGGAGCACCACAGCACGCAGCAGGTCCTCCTGTGGGCACATAGAATAAAAGGAAAGGAAGGGCCTGTATTGATCCAGAAATAGCTCACACCGACTGGGGTCCCCATCGAAGGGATCCGGCTCGCATTTGTTTCTGCAGAAACAAAACAAAACCGGGGGCAGGGCACGGATCATAACAGATAAGTGGCAAGGACCTTCTCTACAATACCATCCCAGTATGGCATTATATAAGGAATCGTAACATTATCGTTTTGGAATAAAGCTCTAATTTTCGGTTATTCTGTTGCTGCACAATAGAAAAGCAGTCCATACTACCAAGTACACTAGCACGTCTGAACTTTGCATTTTTGTACTGAGAAACACCAGTCATGAAAATCATTCAATCGTCGCATATTGTTCATATGCAAAACAATGCCTCTAGTGTCCAGGAGCACTTGAGAAGTAAAGGTGTGTGACTTTTGTTTGCCTCCTAAATGTTGTTGTGTTTTCACCAAATGCAGTATTTTTGTGTTCTGAGTTTTTGTTGTTTTTCTTTAATGTATTTGTGTTCGGACGTAATGCTGTTGCATTCCCTTTTGTTTGCTTTGTAAATGCAGTTGTGATGTGACTCTCTGGGCCACCATATCAGAGTGACTAACACAAGACATACTGCTATTAACTGTGGATGCTGTAAACTCACAACTTAAGTAATGACAACTACAAATCTTAACCTTAAATCCAGTTTCTAGTGCTGGATTTTGTTCTCACTGGAAGCTAAAGGAACAGTTAATGTAATTGATTGGCCATGCAGTGTCACACTTACTAAAGATTACAAAGTCCAGGACTGGAAACTGGTTTCAAGATCCAGCTTTGAAGACCTCTAGGGCATACTTCTTTTCACTTTAAACACAGTTGCTTTAAGAGGGATTTCCTGTAAAGAGCAACTTTAAGGCAACATGCAATTTCTTTTTCTTAATGTCCATTGCCCTTCTCAATGCTCGAAACCGTGTTTTCAGTTTGCCAAAAGCACATTCAATGACCATTCTAGCTCGACACAAGGACAGTCCAAAGTACTGTTCCCGAACAGTGCTTTCTCCATATGCATACTCCTTCATCAGGTATGGAAGCAAAGGGTATGGTGAATCTCCAATAAGAAAAACTGGAATGGTGTCCTTCCTGATGTCCTAGAATTAGTTTTTTTGAGGAGGGTATAGTGCCATTTTTCAAATGTGTGATCAGCATTTAAATACGGGCTTCATGAACACTGCCGGGCCATTTCACTACAACATCAAAAAATGAATACTTGTAGTCACAGGTAGCTTGTATGTTAAGGAAAAACCTCACCTTTCTGTTAAAGAAATCCATAGAATTTGTTAATGGCTGCTATATTTCTACATGGGTCCCATCCACGGCACCGATGTACTGAAGGATGCCATGGGCTCGGTGAAACCCTGCTGCACGTTTCTCCACTTTGTACACAGTGACAGGTAACTGTATGTACACAGAGCCCAAGTGAACTGTTATTGCTTCACACACTTGACTTACTATTTTTGAAACCACCTGTCTTGACAATCCAAAGACGTTTGCCGTCTTGCGTAATCTCTCCTAGTCAGCTAAAAAGTGGAGTGTGCAAGCAACTCATTACAGTTACATTACATTGTCTGACCTTCAATGTGCGGCCGAAGCAGCTCACTCAACGACATCTACATCCTTTGCATACTAAAATTCTCGCCATTCTTCTGCAACAACTACTTTGTTTTCAAAGACCAGAGGTCCGACTGGGTCTCCTCCAAAACTAGCATTGACCTCCTTAGCGCATTCTGACACCTCTGTTCTTCAGTGTAGTGAAAAAGTAATTGTAAATGTGTTTGTAGACATGTAACAAGTCCATTCAGCAGTGTTAAAACTAGCACTATTTTGGCTACGTCCACCATTGCACAAAATTGCCTGATGTAAATAAAGGAGATAATGGCGCACAAAGTGACGTCAAACAAAGGTGATAACAGCACACACATGACATTACAAGCAAGAAACTCTGTTTTCCCAGTCCACACGACAAT